>WAAG01068917.1:0-16536 GCA_013390105.1 Tichodroma muraria | reverse complement strand
AATTGTGCTTTGAATTATATAGATTGGGGATCTATGCTCTTATTAATCATAGAATAACAGGGGAGCATAAGGATCATCTGGTCCAGCCAACCTTTTATGGCAAAAGCACATCCTAAACAAGATGGCCCAGCACTTTGTCCAGCCAAATCTTAGAAGTGTCTAATGTTGGGAAATCCACCACTTCCATGAAGAAATTATTCCTGTGTGTGGTTGTTTTTGTCGTGAAAAACATTCTTCTTCTGTCATATTGTAATCTCCCCAGGAGTAACTTGTACTCATTACCCCTTGTCTTTTCAATGTGACTCATTGTAAAAGGGGTCTCCCATCACCTTTGTAGCCACCCTTTAAATACTGGACCGTGGTGGAAAGGTCTCCCCTAAGCCTTCTTTCCTCATAGCTGAGCTAAGTTTCCAGAAAAGCTGAGACAGCTGCCTTTCTTCTTGTGCCAGGCTTCCCAGTCCTTTCATCACCTTTGTGGCCGATCTCTGGGCCCTCTCCATCCTGTCCATGTTTATTTTGCTTAGTGAGGACCAAAACTGAGCATAGCATTCCAGGTGTGGCCTGACAAGCGCTGAGTAGATTTGGGGCAATGCCTCCTTTATCTCTGCTGGCGATGTCCTTGATGATGTGTCCTGTTGGCTTCTTTTGCCACAGCAGCTGCACACTGTTCACTTCTGTTGAGCTGCTTGTCCACCAGCACCTCCAGCTCCCTTTCCACAGAGCTGCTCCCCAGCTGGGGGGATCCCACCCTCTGCTACACTGCTGGATTATACTTGCACTGGCGCAAGTTTTTATATTTGTCTTTGGTGAGCTTCATAAGGTTCTTGTTAGCCTACTCTTACAGCCTATCTAGGTCTTCCTGTGGAATGGTTCTTCCTTACAAAGTGCCCACTTCCCTGATACCTTTGGCAAATTTCATCCAGGTGCGCTTGATTGCATCATCCAGATCACTTATGAGGACATTAAACAGCATTAGGCCCAGTATTGATCCCTGGCAGACCCACAGGTTGCCAGCTTGTAAAGGAGCTCTTTGCCATCACCATCTGAGTGCTGGTGGTCAGCCAGTTTCCCACCCACCACATGGACCATTTGTCTAGACCTCAGTGCATCAGTTTCTCAAGGAGGAAGCCATGGGAAACTACTGATAGTCTTGGAGAAATCCGGGTAGACAATATCTGTTGTTTAACTCACATCAACTGAGCAGGTTCCTTTGTCAGAGAATGTGTTTAGGTTTGTCAAACGTGTGGATCCCTTGGTGAATCCATGCTGACCTTTCCCAGATACGTGCTTTGTCTGAATTGTGATAGCCCCCAGGAAGATTTGTTCCATAGCTTTCCAAGGGAAAGAAGTACGACTGATGAGCTTTTAATTTTCTGGATACTCCTTTAAGTCCTTCTCAAAGATGGGAGTGACATTAGCCTTCTTCCAGTCTTCTGGGATGTCTCCCAATCTGCATGATTTCTCAAAAATTATGGAGAGCAGCCTCCCAATGATATCAGCCAGCTCTCTTAACACCCTCAGGAGAAGATTGTCAGGGCCCATGGTCAAGCTTGAATTCACAAACCAGCTCTTCCATCACTGACAATGGCTCTGTGTTTGCAATAACATGGCTTTTTGTTTCTAAGGCTTGGGGCCCAACAGTGTTGGTGATGACAGAGGTGAGGAAAGAGCTGAGAACCTATGCCTTGTCACCATTATTAGTGACTAATTCATCTTTCCTGTTTTAACAGCAGGTCAATATTTTCACTTCTTACCTGCCTTTTTTTTATATATCTGAAGAACTTTTCCTTATAGTTTTTTTCATCTTGGGCCTATTTCTATTTGTGTTGAGCTGTTGCTTTTCTATTTGCATCTATGACACCATTTCTGCAACCACAGCAGGTTCCTGACACTGGCCCCATAGTTCTCAACTGGTATTTGTCCACTTGTCCATCTATGCTATGTTTCTCCTGGTTTTGGGCAGGCTCAGAAGCTCACAGTTATGCCAAAGAGATCTCTTGCTCCATCTCCTTCCCTTACTTTTAAAGGGGATAGACTTTTTGTGCTTCCAGGAGAGCATTCCTGAAAAACTCCAGCACTCACTAGCTCCTTCATGCTCCATGAAAGCTTTCAATGGAATCGCTCCCAAGCATTGCGTAGTTCTGAATACCTGCCTCACCAAGAATTAGTATAAATACTTTCTGTTAACCAAACCTATTGTAATCAAAAAGCAGATAGAAGGAGAGGTGCGTTTGTCAAACACTAAATATAAATCTGAAAGAAATGGTTTTACAGACCCCGTTAGTTCCTGCTGTGGCTCAGAGATCTGGAATCTTTTTTCAAGTGTACATTTGCCAGCAGACAGGGCTTTCACAGTGCAAACCCCATCAATCATGTGCTTGTATTTCTGCAGCATACAGCATGGCCAACAGGGCATGAAAATCTAGACTGTCATTTCTTGGAACTAGAAGAGGTAGCAAGAGAGGCAGTGTATTTATTGAGAACCTCTGTGTGTTAGGATGTCATCACAGCCTTCTCATTTTTCTCAGTTGTTTGTTTTTTTTTTTTTTAACTGTCATATGCATCAGTCTCTAAAATGTCTAGTAAACTACATGACCAAAACTGTTAAGTGTCCTAGATACTCTTGATGTCTTTGATGTTGCTGAGAAAATGAGGAGTTAGTTTGCATCTTGAGAAAAAGTAGCCTGAATTCATCCCAGGTAACTTGAAAAATAAGTGTTTAGCAAGGCCATCTATTCTAGAAACATACATCACCCAACTTTCCTCTGTGTGAAGAGAGGTCTATATCATTGGTCCGTATTTGTAGGTGTAGACTTTGGTCTTAGCATGGCTGACATCTTCTAAAAATACCTCTTTCTCTGCATTGCCCAGACAAAGAGTCTAGGATGGTTACATACTCAATTCAGGTCCTTCAGCTGGGAACAGCATGTAGGTGGAGTCTCTGGTACTGTGGGAGTGGTGGACAGCAGCTTCTCTATAACAGCTATATACTGTTGTGCAATAATTTAGAAAAACATGATCTACCTATATAGCTGAGATAGCTCATGATTGACCTTCAGCTGTATAGGAACAGGTGGAAGTCGAGAAGAAATGCTGACCATCCAGCACATCTTTCAAGTAGAAGCAAGAAAGCAAAAGTACTTGCTACGCCTAATTCATACATTCTGATGATCTCTGACGATATAAAGCACCAAAGACAGCTGAGACCTGATCAGTGAAGTAACAACTTCCCTATAGACTTGCTAGAAAACTTTGGAGAGTGCCTTTGAGGGCTAAAGAATAGTATGATTATATTAATGTACTTTAGGTCTGCTTATCTCCATGGGAAGACATGATGATTCTGTTTTGAGGAAAAATGAGGAAAGACATGTTTCTGATACCTTTCAATCCAGAGAAGTCACTTAAGTTTTGAGTGCACTCAAAGGTAAACTTTTGAGGGGAATATATGAAGTAAAAAGGGGTGCCTTTTCTGGGTGTACAGTTAAGAATTTGGGTGTAACTGTAATAAGTATTATATATAAAATACATATAACTATTCATATATTTCATATTGTGTTGAGTTGGGATTTTTTAAAAGAAGCTCATTAGCAACTTTATTATTAAGAAAATTACACTTTCTATAGTTTAAGTACTAATATTTTATTGAAGAACATTATTCACTAACTATAAATGCACTGGCAGTACTCATACATGATTAAGAATTAATTCTTATGATCATTGCATAAAACACAGAATTGTTTTATGCAATGATCATAATTTATGATATTTATCTCAGTCATAATTTATGCAATGATCATAATGAATCATTGTTTTAATCTGTGAAGTTCCCTGAGCATAATGCCATAGGTGTGAGATCAGAGCACATACCTTCCATGCTGCTTGCCTATTTTTGTATTCATCCTAAGTAATATCACATATGGAAAGTGGAAGTTGTGTAAATGCAAGTTAGTAATATTTGTAGGGCTGGGTGTCCCTGGATGACCTCCCTGAGACAGATTCCAAGCAGCTTGTGTTCCCAGATTCACACTCTCTGTCTGAATTTTGAGAGAGCTTTTTCCAGTTTTCCCCTGTGATAAATCTTTTTGTTAAGAAGATATTCTTTTTCAGTGTCTGGGGCTTTTAATTTTTGAATCATTCACAAATGGCAGATGCTGCCTGGCTGTGGTGAGTAACCCTGGATGCTGACATGCCATATTTCCATGTTTCAGCAGCAAGGGGAGTTGACTGCAGTCAAGGGGGCTGTGTTTTGTGAAGGGCCTTTTTTATTACAGGAATGGTACGAGTGAAAACTAGCATTATGCTTTCTTAATTCTACAATGACAATGAAAGGACTGTGCATTAGTGGTGTTCTAGCTAGCTCACTGTCTTTCAAATGTCTTTATTAGGTCAGAAAACTTTAACATTTACTTACAGGCAGTCCATGTTCTGAGCCCTCCACATCTATTATATGCTATGGAGGCTTTTAAAGTTTAGCTTAGCTCCCAGCATCGTTCTTCAAATTACAGTAACTTACTTCTCAGCTGAGAGCACTTTTGAGAACTAATCTGTAAAGTGTTTACTTTGGCTGGAGGACTTGAAATACTTTAAAGGAAAAAAAAATTAAAAGCTCCCCAAATGTTCCCGCAGCTTTGCTTTCTCCTCTTATTATGCTAATCTGATTGTTTTTAATGTGAGGACTTCTTTTGCCCTGGGTCTTATATACTCTGCAGTGTCATAAAAGGTATACCACTTTACAGCTAAGTAATGTTGACTTGTAAGTTAGAAAAATCTGAGGTTTTCGTTTGGAATACTGCACTGTGTAGGAATATGTCCATTTTTTCTATTACTCTCCTGAAATATAAGAGGTCACCACATTTATCTTCTATGAGGTCTTACCAGGATGTCTAACTAAGAGGCTGCCAAAGTGAGCTTAAGAAGAACAAAAACATCTACTTTAGTACTCAGTTTTTTAGTCTTTGGAAAAATAATTTATTATATGCTCTGGTTATTGCCATAATTTAGATAATGGGAAAACTAATGTACCATTAGAG
This sequence comes from Tichodroma muraria, assembly GCA_013390105.1. Taxonomy (NCBI): domain Eukaryota; kingdom Metazoa; phylum Chordata; class Aves; order Passeriformes; family Sittidae; genus Tichodroma; species Tichodroma muraria. The sequence goes on along the minus strand of WAAG01068917.1, from coordinate 11,506 downwards.
TTAATTGCCCTGTCTATACTTACTGGGACAAAGAGATTCAGAAGTGGTAGGAAGAGACTTGTCAGTATTTGGGAAGCTTTGTTTCCTTATTCTCTGATAGTTAAGTTCACACCTGTGTGTAGTGTAACCATGGAGACCATTCTTGCCTTTTTTTGTGGACTTCTCTTAGAAAAGACTAGGCTAATGTTCACACTAATTCAAGGGGTAATGCAGAACTCTCTTTAAATGTCCTTTTACAATTCTTGTAAGGGTACCTAGAATCTTGTATTTCTTTCTGCTCCCCTGTTCCTTCAGAGAAATCCCAGTGGGTAATAATTTGCCTTCAGGCTTTATAGTGAATGGTTCAGGTAGGTAGGCTCCTTTCCATGGCCACGTGCAGTTATTATATAGACAAAAGCGATGAAGGAGAGTGCAGCTTGGGACTCATTGATGTCGCAGTGCTGATGATATGCAGGCCTGCTGCCCTTGTGCTGGACCCAGCTGCTAATTTCCTAATGTTTGGCTGGAGCCTGGGCTTGGATAAAAGGGAGCTGGCTGTAGCTTGGGCCAAATAATTTGGAGATGCTAATGGCTCATTTGTTAAAACAAGTAGAGGGCTTGGCAAAGGCAGAGGGAGTTTCTTTCTGCCTCACCTCACCCTTTCCCTCTGCTTTCCACCTCGAGGGTGTTTATTTTGTGGGTGCTCTTTGGAGTGCTCATGGACACTGGTGTCCTAGGTTTGTTCATAAGGGAGCAGTTGCTGTTCTATACTGTGCACAACATCGCTGAGGGGCATGGTTTCAGGAGAAAAAGGAAGTGCACAATTTTTTCTGTTTCTTCCTCGTTTCTTCCTGGGACCAGCACTGCAGACTCTGTCCCTCTCTTGCTGCCGCCTGTCCCTTCCCATCCCTCAGGAAGAATGTAGCTCCAAGCACTGAACACAGCTGAGCTTAGCAAAAGGCGCGTGCCATGGCACCGGTGCCGGAAGCAGGTGGGGGGACAAAGCGTTGACGAATTGAGTCCAAAGGAGCTGAGCCCAAGCCAAGCCCCAGCCAAATCCAGCGTAGCCGAGTGGAGTGGTCCAGAGTGAGTGGCTCTATGTGGAGTCAACCCAGCGGAGCAGTCTGGAAGAGGACAACACTGTGTGTAGTCAAACCAGAGGAATGGAGCGGTCCAAAAGCAGGACGCATGGCGCTGTGTGGCTGATCCGGCTTTTTGGGGGTTTGTCCTGAAGCGATACACGGAATAAATAGACTCCACAACTTGATAAAGTTATGAAGTGGGTAGGTATTGCTGGCACCCTCACACGAGATAGCTCTCGTGAAAGCTTCTGTACTGGACTCTGGTTTGAACCCCATCTTTATTTGCTAAAATGTTCCATATGCAATGCATTGCTCAACCTTTCCATGCATATTCAACCCCTGGCCTCGCCTGTCCTCGCCTCGCATGGTAATTAGGTCTTTGCCCTCCTGGGCATGCGTAGTTCACATCAGTGGTCTCCCGGGGGTCTCTTGGTGGTCTCTGAGGCTGAAGATCGTGGTCTTCCTCATGACTGAACTTTTGAACTTCTCTCAGTCGAACATGCGCTTTGGTCCCTTGGTGCTTATCTGAGTACGTCTGTCGGTCTCCATGAGTTTGGAGCCAGAGGAGTCCCTTTATCTGGGTTTCTTGCATTCCCTGGTCTTTTCCTGGTATTGTTCTTTATGCAAGAAGCTTACAGAAATTTGCATTTTCCTATGCCCTTTGTACCGTGGCCGAGGTTTCTTAAATAAAAGCTTAACATTCAGCACATAATTCTGCAAGCTAAAATTGAAACGCTTAATTCATATTGCTAATGCAAGTAAACCCCAAAATCTTTGTTTCAGTCCCTCATAGCTTCTCATTGGCTCAAGCTTGGGTAAGGGGAACTCTAGCTATGGAGAGCATCTGCCATCTTGTGTTTATGCCAGTGGCCACACAGAACTGAGCTGAGGTGGTGGTGAACTCCTTTTCTGTGTGAAGCACCTTCTCATCTTCTCTTTTGTATATTTTTGTTATTAATCTTGCTGCTGTCACTATGTTTCTTACTCCATTGCTATTTGCTTTCGGTAACTTGTTATCTCAACCCATAGTCTCTGCCTTTGTCCCTCTCTCACCAGAGTGGGGCTGAGAGGAGGGGAAAGGCGTATCTGGAGTTTAGCTTCCATCTGGTTTTAAACCACCACAACTGGTCACAAATGAACATTTCCATCTTTCTTCTTCGTGATTACAAATATTTCTTGTGAAGATGGATCTTCCGTACATATTTCCGTTTGGTACATTCTGGCTCATTGCAGCGGCTTACCCATGAGTATATCTTTGCAAGCCACCTGAGAGAGAAGAAGACATGTCAGCTGTTGCAGGCCGTTGACTGCCAGTTACTGATTTGGGCTGGCTGGCATGAACACATTTACTTCTGTGGTTAAAAGCTCTGGATTTCTTTTCTCTGTTGGCTTGGATTCAAGGAGCTTTATGCAGAATAGTTTGGCTTTACTTGAGATTTATGTCTGGAGTTCAGATAGATCCTTATGTGCATCCATAGGAGATGAAGACTGTTGGTATGTATGTCTTCAGCACGTTAGCCTAGGCGGTGTGTGCACAAGCTCTTCTTCAGGGCCATGATCCCTGCTCCCTGTGAAGAAGCCATCAAGCACCAGCCATGTGTCCTCATTGAGAGATCAGTTGTAGAAAGAAGTGAACTTTCCACTTAGGAGAATGTGGCTTCTTGTTTTGGCAGATAAGTACCTCGTGTTGCTTCTTAAAGAGGGAAATTTTGCAAGATTCTCTGATTCAGTAGCAGTGCCCCAGCTCAACAGCTTGAGGTTAGGTATTTTAAGCTGTTGTATCAGTGTGATCAACACTGGGTTTAGTGACATGTGGAGACAGTGTCTTATAGGACAGTCAGATCCAAATTCTCTACTAGTTACAGAAGAATTTTTCAGTATGAAACACAAAGGTGGTTTTTATATATATACGAAAATTATATAATACATATATTTTTACTCACTCCATATCCACTAGCTCAAATTTGAGGACATATGGCTGCATGATTTACAAGCTGTAGCTGCCATTGTTAGCCATAAGTAGGAGACATTATGGAAGTGGCAGTGGGATGGATTGCTATGGTCAGGTCTGCGTTTGGGTGGAGCAAATGAAATTCTGCCAGGTAATAATGGAGAAAAGCTATCACTGGCCACTTTTTACAAGTGAGATGCCCAAACGTAGAGGTGTGAATTTGAATGTGCACCAGGAGGCACGGGATCGAATTTGAAGTGCCACAGACTTAGTTAAAACATGCCAATTGACAACTCTTGCAATCTTGGATTTGACCCAGAATGAACATTTCTGAATGCTAGAAAATAAATATGAACTGGATCTTGAAGTAAGCTTTCAGGTTTGTGTACAGGGTATACTTACATGGGTTTTTATTGTTTCAGTAGAGGACTATTTGATACTCAATTTATAATTCAAAAGATTTTCTAGCTATCTGCGGTTGGAATATTATAATTTTAAAGAAGCTTTTCTTTTAACAGAATCTGTGCTATGTGATTAACATGGGTTTGGTCACTTGCTAAAAATGCTTTGATACTTGGTTAAAATCTTTAGCTGGCATTACAAGATATTTTTTTTAATTTACAATGTATGTTCATCATAAAGGGATCAAAATACACTGTAATTGAAATAGCTTTGTTTCCAGGGCAATTCTTTCCTCAATGATTTTTATGTGTTCTCTACTTCATATACCCTCGATTGAACTGTTTTATTTTTATCATTTTTTATCACTTTTTAGTGGTGAATTTGTTCCTGTTGGAGTTTGGGCTTTGTCATTTCATTTAGCAGTTTTCCTGGGAAGTCAGAATGTTACATAAAAGCAGAAAAGATGTGCTGTACATCAATTTTGATTATCTTGAAAGCACTACAGAGTTTAGATCTGTAAACATATGTACAGATATTTTAAGTACAGCAGCAATTCTGCTAAACTTGCTGAGTCTGTTTTCAAAGTTAGAGGAATAGGAATTTCTGAGCAGTAGGTGCACAGACCTTCACTTGCCTCTGAAATTCATTCTTTCCAGAGTGTGGCTCACTAATAGTAGGGGTGTATTTTTATTTTTTTTTAAACAGTCTAATAGAAAAAGCGTTAGAGAGAAGCAAGGTCTTTTGGTGGCATGAAGGTGACAGTGTGAAAGATGCTGTGTGGGGTCCATTTTTCAGCTAATGCCCCTTTTATCCATAGCTGACAGCAGATGCAGAGCAACAAAATCTTGCTGCTTAAACTTCATGGTTCATCTGTAGTGATCTGCTTTTTTTTTTGGTTAGTAAATCACACTACCTAATAAGATGTTTTAATATATGATAATATATTTTAATAGCTATCTGGTGTAACTATTAAATTATAATATTGCCTGTTAAACTCCATTAGTAATTACTGAGAATTTTCTTCTGAAAAGGTGATTCCCCACCCCCAACTCCTTTTGCCCCTAGGGAAGCTTTATTAATTTCAACAGAGACTTGCTAGTGATGTTTTTTCCTTTTTACTAGTAGTATTATTCAGGAAAAAAGGAGGAGAAACAAAATAGGGACACTGGAAATAAAGGTGACCACTGAATAGGGCTCAAGGACTAAAAATACCCATGTGGAAGATGGGGAGAGGGTGGAAGGCCACGATGAAGAAGGAAGTGAAAGAAACAGCAACAAAAAAAAGCAAACTGCTGTGCTTCACCCAGGATATACAAAGAGCCCTGCAAAATTTATTCTTTCTGTAAAAGCAACACTTCTTACATATTGTGATGGGAATGCAGGTATTTCTCTTCTTTTGGGTGAACTTTTCTCACAATTGAAAAAGCTTACGAAGGATATTTTTTTCTTTTCTGTGGTTCTTCAGCTCAGAAATTCCCTGTTCATGCAGGGGAAGACATACTTCTTAAAAAGTGTCTTTTGCCAGAGAGATGCAAATGGTGCACTTGGAACTGCATAGCTGTAGAATCACATTAGCCACCTTGAAAAGAGCAGAGGCTTTGTGCTCTCCTATTATTTGCTTTCTTTGGGAAGCTAACAAGAACTTAAATGTTCTTCTATGGTGGCACTAGTAAAGATCAGTATGTTCCTAACACTGTAAAAGCACTAAAGGTGCAATGGTCCCTAAGCATCATCAAACAAAGGACAAGATCTTAGTTCCATGGAAAACCCAAGTGTTCCTCTGGCTCTACTCTGAGGAGATTTGACCCTGATACCTATCAAGAACACAATCAAGAGCCACAAGTGAAGGGCACTTATGCAAGTAAAGCCCTTATACAAGACAATGTAGTAGGAATTTATGGAGACACTGAAAAATTTTCTTCTAAATACCCAGTGGCAGATGACTTCTTGTACAGAAAGAACAAGATTTTGTTGTTTGTTTAGTGCCGCCCTTCTGTTTTTCCCAGCCTTTTCCTCTGTGTTCTTGAAGTGACACATTTGTGTCAGAGAATTTTGGCATAGTGGCAAATGTTTCCTTGCAAATTGCAGATCCTCTACAGGGAAGAACCAGTGCAATGTCCTCTTTTCATTTTGCATCCCAGCCCTCTTCCTGCTGAGGCACCTGTCTGTACTGTTTCACAAGGTCAGACTGGTGATACCACAGTGGCCTATATTTTCTTTAAAAGGAGCACGACTGTGTTCATCAAATATGTTATTTTATCAAGAATCATTAAGTAAGGGGTAAAAGCAGAACAAATTTGATCATCTAACAGTATTTTGTGGGGAAAATTTTCCAGAATCAGGCGGTTTTAAAAACAAATACACTGAGATAGAAATAGACTGATAGAAATACACTGAATTATTTATAAGCAGCAGTTAAGCTCCCGGCCTAAATCTAGCATGAATGTTGAGGCAAGGTGCAGAAGCTTTCTCCAAGCAACCTGTATTCAGCCACTGAAACTTTCACAGTCTCTGACAAAGTAAATCAGAAGATTCAATATCTGGTCTGTTTGGTAAATTGTTTGAACAAGTTCCTCGTTTCTTGGTAGCATGTATTACCTCAGGACTGCCATAAAAAAACCACAAGATACTAGCCTGTCTGCCTGCCACTAACAAAGTTAAAATGGGTTGGAAAGAACAGCTAAGTTAGGCCATGTCTTGGGATGATCTCCAAGTCTATGCAGCACGGAGGACAAAGCAATGAATCTTCAGCACTACTTTAAAAGGCATTTGTCAGTGCTGCCACAAAGACTGGCATCAGCACAGCAGCTGTTTTACCCTTTTCCTCAGCCTTTACATTTAACATCCAGAGCACACAAGGGACAGAATCCTACCAACTGTAAAATGTGTAACACATCCCAATGACAAGTGGAGAAGCTCCAGTGATTACGTGTTTGGTGATCTCTGGGTGGTATTATAGGAGGAGCTTTCCTGGCATTTACACTCCAATGTAAAGACAGAGGAGAGGAAAATTTTGGCACCCAGATGGCCACCCAGCTGTTTTCTCACTCCCCCTCTTCAGCAGAACAGGGGGAGAGAATGAGATGAAATATAGGCTGAGTTCAAGACAGTCCAGTGAGGAAAAGAGAAGGCTGCCTAGGGAAGCAAAGCAAAACGACTTGGTCTCTACTTCATCTGCAGGGGATGTCCAACCACTCAGGGAGAAGCAGAAATCCCACTACACATAGCAGCTGCTTCAGAAGACAAACACCTTAATAATGAATGCACTTCTCCTTTGCCTTTCTCCTAACTTTATTGATGAATATTACACTCTACAGTGTGGGATGTCCCTTTGATCAGCTGGGGTCAGCAGTCCTGCCTGAATCCCCTCCCAATCTCTTACCCACTCCCAGCCTTCTGGTCTGTGGGGGTGTTGGAGAGACAGCCTTGGTGCTGTGTGTGGGATGCCCAGCAGCAGACAGCATGTTGGGTGTGTTACCAGCACCCTCGTAGACACAAGTGCAAAGCACAGCACTCTGAGGTCGGCTGTGAGGAGTGTCAGCTCCAAACCAGGTAGGCCCACTACAGCAAGGAAAGTAATCTTTCCATGAAGAGACAAAAGGACAGAGAAGCTGTCCATGCAGAGACAGAAAATATAAGGAACAGTACCAAACAGGCACTTATGTACAGAAGCACCTTGTGGAGTTGTGCAGAAAAAGAGAACGACTGTGCTAGTGCGGAGTATGAGAGTGCAATCCAGCACTTGTATAGCCACGTCCTGCAGTCTCTACTAAGCAACTTCCATAAGAAGTAAATGGCTGTTCAGGGGTTTCAGCAGATGTGCAATATTGTCAACATTTGCTGCTCAGAGCCAGTAATGACTGTCAAAGACATAAACTTGTGCAGTTAGTAATGATGGTGCCTGACAGTTCACCATCCTAAGGAAGGGAGCAAGCAAAAATCCCACGCTTACAGGTACTTGTTATCAAACAGCATAATCATGAACAATGTCTGAAAATACCATATAGATGTGGAATAGGCTACTCTGTGGTGTGGTTGGTTACTATAGGAAAAATCTGCATGTATTTACTTGTGTGGTAAATGTCACTGTTACTCATGCTGTTTCTTTAGTGAGTTATTTTGACTAAAGTGCCACAGTTTCACAAAATGACCCATCGACTTATAATAAAATGCTCTTTTAGTAAGTTACTGCTGAAGGGATGTACTCAGAAAGTAATGAAGATCTACCAGGCTTCACAACACAAGTTTTCATTTCCATTTTTTCAGTCTGTTGCAAAGTTTCTAGACAGGACATCCATAGCAAGGTCTAGATAATTTGCTTAGAAAGCTGCCTTTGCTGTTTTTAACCTTTTTTTGGTCAGTATTTTGTATTTCTAGATCCTACTTCATTATTGAGGTTGAAAAATACTGCCATTGCAAATTAGTTACGGGTCAGCAGCTGCTAATTTTACAATGCTGCACTATTTTCTTCTCAGCTTTGCAGACGCTCTCATATCTCATTTTATGGTTGCCTGGGGATAGATGTGAATATCAAGCAGAATCCCCAACTTTTTTTTTCTTCTATCCAAATGCCTAGCCAATGGTTCCACTAAAATTTGGAAGCATAATTTAAGTATTCTGAAAGTGAAGGGTTGTAAATGCAGGTGTCATGATAAAAGCATGAGTTGTGTAAATAGGAGAACCTGGTGTGATTTTGCCCAGAGAAGCTGTGAATCCTTTATATGTGGAAGTATTCAAGGCCAGGTTGGAGGAGGTTTTGAGGAGTTGTCTAGTGGAAGGTGTCCCAGCCCATGGCAAGGAGCTGGAACTAGATGGTATTTAAGGTCTCCTTTCCAACACATGGAGTGATTCATGATTCATGCTGTTGAGAAACGTCTTTTGTTTAGAACAGCGAATCACAGTGAGGGTCACAAGAACTATCTCATGGCGTGTCAGTGATCCCAGGAGAATCAGAAACCCAGAACCTTCTCCCTGTCTCCTCCTCACCAATTCTGTAATAATTTTACAGTTTTTGGGAAATTTTGTGACATTTTCTTTACTGCAAATCATCAGTTTGGGAAAAGTTTCAGCACCAAGCTGGATAGCTGCTGGCTAGGCATGACTGCTGGAGAGGAGAATAGAAAGCTTTTAAAGGAACACATTTCTTGCTGTTGAAGGACTGTCTCCTCCCTCCCACCACAGTTTTGAGATTAGAGCCTCATGGTTACCTGGATGCAGTTATTCTGCGGCGTGTCGCTCACCTCCATTGTTTACCTCTCAGTGTTCTAGATGAATTTTGGCCTCAATATTCAGCTGCTGGGGAAAAGTGTAATGCAAACTCTTGTTTTGCAATGGTCGTCTAAGGTTTCCTCAACCTGGAAGCAGCAGCTTCCTGAAGAAGACTACGCCAAGGTAGAATTCATCTTACCCTCTTCATGTGCTCCTTTGCCTAGATGAGAAGAAAAATCTTCTTGTTTCTCTATAGCTCTGTGATTTTTAGCAGATGTAATATGTTACTGTCTGCCAGTGGAGATGAATGTATTTTTTCTTCTATTAGCTGGTGTAAGTTTGAAAATACTGCTAAGATCCACAAAGAGAAAGTAAAAGCTGCCAGTGAAATGTTAGGGAGTGTTGGAATGTTGGAAATGTTGGAATCTAATCTAGTTAGACCTATGTGGTTAAAAATTGCGAGTTTAGTGGGAAACTGCTGAAAGCCATCTGTGTGGATCCAGTTGCTTAGAAGTACTTATACCATAGCTAGAGTTTGAGAAGGAAGGAAAGAAGGTGAGGGAAGAGCCAGCTCAGCAGATCTCACTTGCAGACAAACCCAGGACCAACTCCACTTTCTTGCTTCTGACCTCCTGAACCAGAGATTCTCAGGGCTTATGTGCATATTTCCTTACGAAAGATACCCTTGCTAGGGTCATTGTAATAAAGTGTCAGCAATAAATGTATCTATATAAAAAGAATGTAGGGATTTTTAAACATTCTTCTTGGTTGTCTCTGGGCTGACCAAAGCTCAAACCTGGTTTTGTGAGGATTCAGAATATTAATGACATCATGTTTCTTCTTTCATTTATGGGCTTGGTATTCTTGGGGCTCAGTCCAGCAAATATGTAGTTATATGACTGATGTACTTCAGGTTGCAGACTACCTCCAGTATATTTGATAAGGTCCTGTTAGAGACTAAGCCATCTTTTGGCCTGAATGAGTTTCATATGAAGTTGCACTCTAGAAGGTTTTTCAGCCAGCAGCTGATTGTTTTCATGAGGCCTCGGATGCAGATTTATCAAAGATCTTGATTAAAGCACCCTGATGCTTCTGTAGTCCAGGTGGCAGGAGTGTGGGTGTGGGCAAGAGGCAGTTCCAGTCTCTGCCACAAACATTTCTTCCTGCTTAGGATGGTGATTTCCTCACTCCTCATTGGTAGGCTTTCAGTCCCTTTGTATACCAAATGATACTCTGCACAGAAAATTCTGTGCTTTAAGTGGAGAATAAGGAGTAATGAGGATTTCAAAATGAAATTGTTGGGTCCCAGATGTCTACTAAGTAGATTTGCATGTCTTTCTGAAATTTATTCCAAAATACATCCATCTTTGGATGTTGCTTTCTATTCTGTATAACTATATATTGTCAATATGCTCAGTATTAGTTAGAAGTCCCTAAGTCTACATTTGATTCCAGCAGAACGCTTTAATTTTTCTTTTTTCTTGTGTACAGTGTTTTTTTCTCCTTTTTTTTTTCTTTTATTTTGTTCTCTGAAAAACACCCAGAAAAAGTGGTTATAATCAACATTGCAGCTTTGACTAAATGTGGAAATGGAAAGCAGGAGTTAAAGCTGAAAATTTGGTCTTAAAATAAACTATTCAACTCATTTTGTTGATGGTGATTACATTAGTGTCCAAGAAAATGTGTGATCTTACATATTACACATGCTATGGTCCTTAGGCATAATAGGGTTAGATGAGGACAGAGTGTCAGATGTAGCATTTGTCATTACCTTTCAGTTGCCTGATTCCATGCTGTTGTGGATTTGTGTTGATCTGTTATACTTGAATGTATATTTTTCTCTGACTTTGTGAGGTTTTTTTTTACAAAAATTCTTCTTGGCATACTTTATTTCCGTGTTGCTTTCAACAGCAGAAATGTTTTTTATTCAAACATGCGGTTTGCAGTTTGTCTCCAGTTTTGATTCCTCGTTAAAGAAAATAGTGTGTGAAAGTAAATTCAACTATTTGCTTCTCTTTTGTAAGTACTAATAATGTGTGTTATTAATTACCTTGCCATTGTATCGTTAAAAATATTTTTTTTCCTGTTCAATAACTCTACCTTCTGTTGTGTAACTGTTCCATAAAGGTCATATTTTTACCAGACAATAATCTTAAATGTCATACTTTCCATTATGTTTAGCTACTTCATATCTAGATATATACCTGGTGGAGCAGAGTACTTTACTAAGTGAGTTTTGGAGATTGGCAAATTAATTTAATTCAAAATAAAAGGAATGTCATTATTCTTCCCATGCCTAAACATTGCTACTTTGATATCATCAGACAATTTTGAGAATACATGTCATAAACAGTTGATTTCTGTTTTCTGTTTATAAATGTGGCTGATGTACTTTATACCAGATAAACAATGCATAATACATGGCAGCGATTTAACAAAAAGAAACACTTTGTGCCTGAATGCCATTCGCCTTCTGGCATTCTCTTGGGATTCCCATAAAGCACAGGGAAGTGAAACAGCTACCTGCATGGTTGAGGATGCAAGTGTCTGACCAGGGGTACTTATATGTGGTGGTTATGTATTTTTGGAGCAGTGTTTAAATATATAGTGGTTTATTTGGACATACCTCTGTTAGGTGCGGGCATGCAGCAGAAGGTGACCTGTAACCTCTACAACATCAAAGGCTTTTAGTGCAGGATTTAGCCTAGTATTTGAAACACCCGTGGTCTTTGCTGCATGTTCTCCAGGGAGAACATAAACCTACCAGGATTTTGTTCCTATTCTCAGTCTTTTATTCCTATTGTGTTCTAGACTGTTAGTATTTCCCTTAAAAGCTTTCCTCTTTGCCTTCTTCTTCTTCCTTCTTTTATATGTAGGATAGTGG
>WAAG01068912.1:82595-96414 GCA_013390105.1 Tichodroma muraria | reverse complement strand
CTAGATGTCTCGGCAGCCAGAAGAAACAAATCCACCTCAAAGAGCTGTGGCCCACCCAGTCTTTGCATCTCTCATCCAGCTCTGAACAGCAATCACATTTTNAGATGTTAGAAAAAATTTATTCATGAAAAGGATTGTCAAGCATTGAAACAAGCCAGGGAAGTGGTGGAGTCACTGTGCCTGAAGGTACTTAAAAGATGTGGCAATCTGACACCTGGGGACATGGTTTAGCTGTGAACGTGGCAATGCTGAGTTAATGGTTGGACTCAATGATCTTAAACACTTCTTCTAACCTAAACAATTCTGTGATTCTATTCCATGCAACATCACACAGAATGGCAGTTAGGAACCAAAGAGGTGCCTTAGGGACAGCTCACTAAGGAAGGGAAAAGGCAGAAAGTCTACAGAGTGTTGCACTGGACGTGATTATCTAAGACCCAGTGTGAATACACACAGCTTTATGCATATCTGCAAGATCTGACCACATTCTACTCAGTTGAGTTCTTTACCTCATTTCTGTTATATTATTTTATCTGTGTCTCACAGTGGCACACTGAACATTGGCAATGCCAATGCACACAACCAAACTGATGCCAAAGGCACCACACTGACTTAACACCCATTTAGGCTTTGACCCATAGATGGAAAGTCAGTGTTAAAAAACAGAATCAAAAACTGCCTCTTTTAAACTGCCAAAACAAGTTCTTGGCTAAAATAAAAAAAAAAAAAATTCAGCTCCGGACCCAGACCTGCTTTGTGACAAAAACTACAGTATCTCTTGCTTTGCAGCCAAAAGTTTTTCAAAATTACTTTACTGACATAATTTTCACTTTTTAGAGTTGAGTCAGTGTTTTCTTAACTTTTGCCAAAGTGCCTTCACTGTCAGGTGTCTTTCAATGGAATGGCTACTGCTTTGGGGGTTTTTTTGCCAATCACAGAAATGATCCAAACATTTTACTAAAGTAAGCCATAAATTTAAAAAAATGCTTCATATTTTGCCAAATAACAGCATGGATTGGAAAAATCATTTTCTATTTTTTAAACCACTCCTTCACACTGTGTTCTCTGTTTTTTAAGCCATGAAGCCTCTGCCAGTTTCTTTCACGCCAAGTTTGCAGAACACCTGCCAGAGTGTATTCTTTGCCAATAAACAGGATCCTTAAGTGCCATGATGATTAAAAAAATAATGGAAAGATCAATACAAATAATTACTACTGTTATTCCTATTATTAACGTTCATGCTTCTTTGCTCTGTGTTCTCACTTTCCAGAGCAGCTGCCTCTAGAAAAGGGCGAGGGAAGAGAAAAAGCAGCAGGTGGCACTTCAGAATATAAACCATTAAGCACCAGGCATGGCGGGACCAAGGAAGCCAGTTCTGCTTGGCTGCCCCACTACCCTTTAGCACCCTTCAGGAGGTTTGGTTTAGGATGACCATCTCCACCTCCCATCCTTCAAACACCAGGGAAAAGTGCTGCCAGTCCCAGCTTTTACCTTGGTGCTGGATGAGATGCACCAGCATGCTGAGATGCACCTTACGCAGTCCTTTCTAGAAGCAAGCAAAGGGGCACCAGCACACCTAAAGCACTGAGCTCATTATTTGCTCCCTGACCAAAGGGGGAGCTCCCACAGGGCAGGTAGAGTGGCTTTCCCACCTTGTGCATGCAGAATTGCCAGCATCTTGCTGCCTCCCACCACTCTCCTACACTCCGCACAAAACAGGGCACAGCTGAAGAAATGCTGGCTTTTACTGCTTTAAGACAGCAGCACCAACAAAAAACAGACCCCAGCAATTAGGAGACCAGTCCCTTTGTGTTTATTTTTAGCTGTGCCCTACACACACAGAACAGCTACAGCGCTCACCTGCATGGCTAGGAAGTGTCACTACAGATGGTTCCCCAAGGCACCAGGGTGAAGATATCCACCCTGCTCTGAGCTTTCTGCCTTGACACAACACTTGCACTCCTCCCACAGCAAAGCCAGTCACGCTAGCACTTCTTCCAATCAAACAGTGACTGTCAGTAAAGCCTCTATCTAGATGTCTCGGCAGCCAGAAGAAACAAATCCACCTCAAAGAGCTGTGGCCCNTTATTGTAAGAGAGCTGTGGCCCACCCAGTCTTTGCATCTCTCATCCAGCTCTGAACAGCAATCACATTTTTTGCTCCTGCTGAAAAACACTCCCAATCCTTCAATGTTCAAAACTAGGCCCTTTAAAACACTGTGCAACTTGAGGGAGATAGGAGGAGGTATCTTTAAAACCAGAAGGATTGTGCCATTCCTTTAGAAAACGAAATTTTAAAGAAAAACTGTAAAAGACAGTTGTTTTGTCCAATTCTAGGCATCAAGCACAGCAGTCAACATTTAGATAAGTAATGAATTGCTTCAGTTGACAAAGATGCAATTTTCACATTGTTCTACCCTGGAAAAATTTAGAGTTTAAAAGTACTGAAGGATCACATAACTGAGTGGGGGAAAAAAAAAAGTGCCTGCATTTTTAATAGAAGTCTTGATGAATTACCTAAAAGCTATACAAACATGGAAAATAACCAGCTCTCTTACAATAAGCGAAGTATTTACTGCTTAAACTCTCCTTAAAGGCAAACCTGTACCATAGGATCCATCTGCTCATGCGGAAACAGCAGAAAAGATCTGTCATAAAGTAACTTCCTTTCCTCTCCTGTATATGTCAGTGGATCACTGGCATTTCCCTGCCCCCTTCCTCTAAATTAACCCCAAATATAAATAGACACAAAACTGGAAAAGTTTAAGGTCATATCTGTGGATATGAGCAACAAATAAAACCAAAGTAATGTGTCCTTTTCGCAGAACAGAGCCCATGATCAGTGCCATGACATCCACTGTGTTTAGGAAATTCCTTTGTATTTAGAATTTCAAATTCATTTCCTCACAAGCTACAAACACCTTTCTTCTTGATGCTTCAATAGTATCACCCACTGAAAAAGGCACAATGCAGCTCAAGGTTTACGCACTAAATGCTCTGCACACAAGTTTGCTCAAAACACGGGTTTAGGGTAAGTTATCTTTAATACACAAAGATGGGCTGATGGCATGGAAAAAAGAATGAGACAACTGTTCATGCTTACTCTGCCTTCCTAGCTGCTATCTCACTGTCGATGTGGACCATAAAATATTCACCTGTGGAAAAACTATGAAGCGTAACTGTAACCTATACAAAGAGCAGCAATCAAATGTGTAACTGGTTAATACCAGAAGTATTTCCAAGTTTGCAAGTTGCACAGTTGTTGCTCGAAGAACTTACTTAAATCTCCTGTTTCCATGGAGGTCCCTGAGCAGATGTATGGACGCTCTCCTCAATGTCCCACCCATCTGATCGGGAAGCAGAACTAAGGGGTGATGAGGCTTCAGTATTCTCCTTGCTATTAGGTGCAATAAATACCGTCTAAATAAACTCCATCTCTAGTGAGAAGACTGCACTTAGTGTGGACTCTCAGGAGCTTTGATGTTGCCAAGCAGCAAAAAGCAGGCAAGTGTATTGTAAGTAGGTTCAGAAAGGCACACAAAATTCTCTGGCAATGACTAGGTCAATAGATATGAAAAGGGTCAATCCCTTTGTAAGTTCTGTGACTCTGTGAAATTCAAAAGAAAATATCATATATTTAATGGAGGTGNCGCTAGAAAATGAGACCTTTAAAGGAGTGAGCTGAGAAACTCCAACTCAGCATTATATCCTGACTGAAAAATGCATAAGTACAGGTTATGGACCTCTGTGTCCCTCTTCATTTGAAAAAGCAACAGTATTATAGTTTAATTAAAGGACAAATTTGTAGATTCTTATCACTTCTTAAAATTGCCAGTTCATGATCCTTGATTTTTTCGTTCTCATTTCATAACCATCCATTAACACAGAAGATAAGAGTTTCTCCAACGGACAACATAAAGGAGTTTCAGCCAGCAGAGGAAGCAGCAGCACAGGAATGTAAGACTGTAACACTGGAAAAAATTAGTCAGGTTCCTCAAAATATGAAGAATTTTTTGCTGCAGCTCCTTCAAGAGCTACAACCATAAAGTTCCTCCAGTTGTAGAATTATGTTTCCACTGCCACTCACCAAACACCTCTGCTTATCTTTGGGTCACACTAATTCCAAACAGAAGGACTTAAGGAAGGAAAGCCAGTAGGCCACACAATTCTAACTTTTCTTCAAATAACTCCTCACTACTGTAAGTAGGCCAGCTCATACCTTCTTGCAGCTGCATCAGAAGAGATATGCACAGAACATCAGGATCGCAAGAGGTAAATCAGTGTGAGGGAGTTTCTTCCCTAAACTGCTTTTGAACACGGGCAAAACAAACTCTTAAAATGCACATTTTCTTACCAAAGTGTTTTTCACTTATTTACCTTGCTTTTTTGCAAAGATGTTCAGGAGCACCGGTAAGATAGCATAGATTAATTTCTTTTACGCATGAAAATAATTATACATTTATACATGAGTTTAAGGAGATGTATCACAGACACTTTGTAGGTGAACATACAATTTTTTAAAGCTGTGAAAACCAGCATGGGTCCAGTTCTGCCAGCACTTCTTTCTGCCACTGGCCACTCCATACGAAGCAGTTCCACTGAGCTGGGTGAAGTTCCTTTCATAGTAACTGCTCTTAAGAGCAGATTTGATCCAGACTTGCCCAGGAATCCTTCCAGTGGAGAAGCTGTCCTGGTCAAATTCCCAAATGCCAACACGTGACACATGCCATCTGAGAGGAACAGACCTTCCCAACCTTTAGATAAAAAGGAAGAAGGCTAAATCTCAAACATTCAGCAAAAGCTTTCAAAGAAAACAACCACTGGATTAAGACCACCTCCAAATCATCCTGACATGCCCTAGATTTCATGATCTATTTTAAAATTCCCTTTCAACTACTATTACTTGTGTTTTCTGTAGAAGTCACACAAACAGGGAGAGTGGCAGCTTGCAAGAGATTGTAAATTGAAAGGCAGAAGACACCGTGAAATTGAGAGGATTAAAAAAATCCAAGTTTCTGTACGCTTGAAGACTTTCAGGAGGGTCGTTTTTCTTTCCGAAGGGGATTGCTAATTAGCCAACCATAAAAGTAGCAGTTGTAAACAGTGCTCATAAAAATAGCTCACTGCTTATTGAAAGCAAATTTGTGAGTAATACAACTCAACTGAATTCTAACTTGCTATTGCTGACCAGCTTCTCTCTTCTAGACATCTTTAAACTTCATACTGACACATCTCCTACTCCACTAGCAGAAGACAGTCCAGACTAGCAGTCTGTTCAATTAATACAATTCCAGCATTTCCGCTGATTTCTATTTTAAGAGGGGAACCTTACCTACTTCAAAAAGTAAAATCTGAAGTCTGACGAGTAGTTTATTCCTGTTTCCAGTCTAGCTCCATTCCACATGTTAGAAATACTTATGCCTAACAAGAGGTCTCCTCAGGCAAATCATATCACATCCCCTACTTGCTACACTTAGAACTCACAACTAACTCCTGTATCCTAGTATCACACTTTGTTAGTGTGGGACAAGCCCCTAAAAGTGCTATTTTGCACTTGCAAATTAAACCAAGATAATGAATTAAAAATAGAGAAAAGTGAGTTTTCATGAAAATTTATGAATTTTCAAATTAACACCTTATGAATTATATTAAATGAGCAGCCATGCCACCTGTACTAAGGGAAGTGGTGCCTTTCTACTAAACATTGGAAATTTGGCAATCCATTTTCAGAACTGTGAAATGCTGCTTACTCCTGCTCAAGGTACTTGCATACAATACAGGATGACCCTTGTTCCTAACCTCCAGCAGGGACTGGGTTTCCCAGCTAGACTGCATCTCTCATAACCACAATGGAAACTAAACTTCAAAAGAGGAGATGAAAGACAGCCATAAAGCCAAAGCCCAAGGGAAGAATGGGAAATGAAGTATGCTAATTACAGTTCCCATGGGATATGGAGCAAACATTCCTAAATCTAACTCTTCAGTTCTGTTTTTCAGTGAAAGGAGATTTGGCGGAGGAGCAGTGTCCCCCCATAAAATAAACCAATGAACTTTGACAAAATCAGGATGCAGAAAAACTCTTCCAGAAGACAATGCAGGGCAAATCCTCAAACCAGCTTAAAACCAATTGAAGAGGCAAACAGCTTCACCCTTGTACTGCTCAGAAGCTAAGGAAGAAGGATTTTTCTAAGAACATCCTTGAAGCTTTGTAGCAATATATCCCTGACCCCATCCTTTGCCATGCAGTTCTTCCCACTTTTGCCTTAAAAGAAAATCACTACACAGGACTGGAGCCTTACACACGTAACTCACCAAAACCCCTCAAGGCTTTAGCTAGTTTGCCCCAGCCTGACAGAAGGGCCTTGATATACAGTCTTCATGGTGGTGCCTCAGTGCTTGCCACTGAAGTCGGATGGAATTAAGAGAGGCCCATGGTTCCTGGATGCTGCAAACACACCATTTCCTCATGCCACCCATACCTCATCCTCAAATTAGAATATAAATATGTCAGGTCTTAGCAATGGGAAAAGACTGCCAAAGCACAGCAAGTACCTCATTAAACACAAGGGGAAAGCAATCTTTTTCATCATCTATAGAATCTCTGGGCAAGTTACCACAATGAGGAAAAAAAAAAACAACAAAACTATTCAGAGAATTAGGTACAAACAATCTAGCCAAATGAAAAAACTCATTATTTCAACACAATCCAATAATCTAGCATATCAACAGTGCTGATAAGATGCTCTTTTCAATGGTCCCTTGTTCTTCTCCTTACTCTGAAAAAAAAGCTATTCCAAGCTGCAATGCACCTGGAGGAGCAATGACTGCGTCTGTCACAGGGCTGGCTCACCTATGTAAGGAGCTGGCTTGAGCAGTAGTCTCTCCAAGGGGTATCTAGTGCTTATTTTCCTCAAGGAAGAACCTCAGACAAAAGATAATGTTTAAATTAACCCTTCTGCAAACAGTCTTTGAACAGAGTCTCAAGAGTGGCTGCCTCAAAGGGATCTGGGGAAGGTAACTAAGAAAGTGAGCCTGGTGACTGCAAGTTTAAATTCCCAGCAAAGATTACACCACCATCATTAAAAGTTCAGGGGGTACTACTTTAGAAAAAGTCAAAACATGCACAGTTGCAATACTGGGTCTGTGATCTGCAATTTAGAAAGCATCTCTATTAAAACAGTTGTGCACTAGAATGAGCATCCGAACTATTGATACTGACATTATTGGAGGTCTCAGCTTTACCTGCAATAGAAAGATCTAAGCTGGCCTAAATTTAGCTTCAAACAAGCCCTCAGTTCAAACGGAGCTGCATGCAACAGGGTGAGGACTTCCCCAAGCCACATGCCAGTAGCAGACTCAGTGAACCCCCACCAAAACCTGGGTATGCTCAGAGGAGAAGGAAACTTTTCTTCACTAAGGGTGAATCTGACTAAGTTAAAATATTCTTTTCCCTCCTCCTAGATTAGTTTCCAGTATCAGGAATTTCAGTAGTTCAGAAGAGCTTCACCAATGCCTCCTCCTTAACCCCATTCCACCTTGAAGTGCATAATTCAATATCCAGGTCAGAAAGGAAAAGTGAGTGTGAGGGGAAGTAAGTTCCTGTCCCTGCTCCACTGAATGGTTAATTATTTTATATTAAAAATCAATTTGAAAAAGGGCTAGAATCCAGGCAGTCTAATGGGTTTACCTATGAAAAGATCCATGATGAAAAGCTGCTACACAGAGGTGGGAACTCAGCTTCCTTTGGGCTGAGTATCAGACTTAACTCAGAGAGAGCATCAGACTTAACTCAGAGAGAGCAAGCCCTAGCTCCTCCACTGCTTACAACTCAACAGAAGGCACCAAACTTCAGGAAAGAATACAAAGGAGCAGTTCAGCTGATTTTTGTGCAACAGAAAGAGGGATCCGAACTTAGATGTCCTCATCTTGATCCCCCCCTTGTAGCCAGTTCATGTGTCCCCTGATTTAGGATGCCAGCTTCTGCAAATCCCGTTCCAGCTTTTCTCTGGGTATTGCACAAGAAGCCTTATTATATGCATCCCACAGAACATAGAGCCCAGAGGTTTGATACTGCAGTACTTTAAATGTTCTGTGGACCAACTCCTGCAAATGTTCCCAAGCTGCTTTAATGTTTTGAAAACCATGTGATTAACACTACAAATGACAGCCAACCTAACTGAGCCAAACACTGAACATCAAGTACTGTACTTCCCCATCCACTGCTCCCCCTCAGCTGAAAGAAATCAGGAGAGTGCAGGGTTTCAGATACTTTTCTGAAGCCACGTGTGAAGAGTTAGTCAGTATAAAGAAAAAATGGAGCTATACAGAGGCATTGCACAAGCAGGAAAAAAAAGTCAAGAAAATAAATTATCTGTAGCAAACAGCCCACATGCAGTTAGTTTTTAATACATCTCAAAAACGGGACAAGCTAGTAGATTTTCTTGCCAGTGAATCAAAGCCCTACAAATAATCACACTGCCATAAAAAGGTTAAAAAGGGTGGGTGGGAGGAGGCATTCTCTTTGCAGAATTCAGGAGCTGCATCTCCTGTGCAAACAGGAAGCCATGACCTGGCCTGCCCCTCCGGCCAGGAGGCCAGACAGGGACTCACTGGGCTGCCCGTCCAAGGCAGCCAGCAGCACATCAGCCGGCAGGCAGGATGCTGCAAAGCTCTGGTAAAAAAACCTGCCCTAGCATGGCCACCTCTCCCTGAACGTTGGGCTTCAGCTTTTAAAATCAAAGCGTGTGTGACTGTGTCTCCTTCTCAACCACAAGCGTCCATCCACATCAGACATAAGAAAAATTAATTTTCAAAACAAGCTGCTTGATTACTTTGTTGTTATTTTATATGATTCCTCATTCAGAGAGTGGCACCATTACTGCCTTCAGCTAAAGCCACACGCAAGGGACAATATACCAGGCAGCTTTCACTGTGTGAACTGAGAGTAGATAGGATGGGGCATTTCCTTTACTTTCTGGAAGCAGATGAACTCCCACCCAATAGTAATTCAGATTCTAAGATATTTTCACCAATCACTTGAAAGTTAAATAATTATCCCATTTAAAGAAATCTAGCAATTATATTTTGCATTTCCCCCCTCTCCCCAGCAGCTATTGCTCTTGTGACAATATTCATCTTGTCCATGATGTCTATTATCTGCTATATAAATATTGATGATCTGAGTAATTGCTGTTCTGTAGATATGCTTCTCAAATATATAAATTTCTCTGCCTGAAGTAGGCTGCTGACAAAGTGCTTTCCTCCTTTTGCATGTCAATGAAACATTACTGGAGGTGCCATGGCGGGGAGGGGGGGGAGGGGGGAGAAGAAATTAAATAAGCAGCGAGTAACAACAGCCTTTGAAGAGGAGAAATGAAGTGATGTGCTGGGAAGACCAAACAGTAGCAAAGAACAACAAGGTAGCTAAGCTTGTATTCAGGCAGCTTAAGTTCAGCTTACGCTGTGCCAACACCAAGCACAGCTGAAAAGAACTCCTCTGGACTCAGCACTGGCCACCACTAAACTGGGCAGGCCTAGTAGTGACATGTTGTGTACAACATCCATGCTGTACTCATCCCGTGGTTGCAGGGGTTACTTCTTCTGGACCAAAATCCAACCAGAAAACCAAGACAATCTTGTGCTGGAGGAAGCACACCACACTGAACATTATGCTGGGACAAAGAGGCACCCAATGCCATCCTGCAACCTTCGCCAGCACAAGGCCAACTTGTCACAGAAAAGCAAAGATGGTCTTGACACAACCCAACGCTCATCCATGGATACCACAAGGCTCAAAACACCACATTGCTTCAGTATGTTTTTACTGGTTCAGTGTCATTTGCCCAGCAGGCCTTGTGAACAGCCAGGTAGTCCTCTGTCTTCTGCAATTGATGAAAATCATTAAAAACACCCCACTGCACTACCCTTCTGGCTCGTAAGATCATACTGCCCTCTGGTCTGGCAATACAGAGACCTAATTTTGAGAGAACCCTCCCAGTGGCATATGGCCTCACACTTCCAGACTTGAAATTTGCCTCTGGACACTAAACAGTATCTGATAGAAAAAGGCCCTTCCTTAGCAGACACAGACTTCCTATAATACAAAACCTGAGCCTGAACCTCAATAAAGTTACCCCTCTGGAATTATGGGTCAAGAGATAATTTTTTCAGACATATGAAATTTGGCAAAGTTTTTCTGGCAAAGTCTAAGAGAGTTTTCTTGCACAAATAATCTAAGGTCTTCACCCATCATTTACAGTATCTGGAAACAAACACTGGACAAAGACCTTTATTAATTTTTTTAAAAAATCTTTTGAACCTACATATGCTACAGAATTTAAGGAGGAACTAAAAATCTGCCTGATCTACATCTTCATTAGTGAAGTTTAGGAAGTGTGTGAAGAGGATGGAGAAGGCAGCAGGAAAAAAGACACCAGACTCCCTACAGAAGCGAAGGCCAGGACAGGGGCAGGAGGTGGGCAGGGACTGAGAGCGAGCAGGAAGCAAGGGAGAACACAGATAACGTGCAAGCGACATTTGGCATGTCCAGAGGTGGAGAGAGAGAGGAACTGAATGTTTGTAATGAGCAGAAGAAGTACGTCTGGAAGTCATTTCTCTGTTGCCTTGTTCTAACAACTACATAATAAGCCATTATACATAATCACAGCAGCCACAAATTTTTTCATATATTATATGCACATGAACAAACTCAGTCGAAGTAGTTACTAAACACTCATACAATCTATCTTCTCCCTGCAACACTAAATGTTAAGCCATCTACTTTTTCATGGATCCCTTGTCATATAATTAACTCCAGTTTCTACAGCTTCTTTCCTTCCCCCATAATTTCTACAATGCTTTGGGGTTTGTATGTTACAATCTCTAATCACAACTGCTGTACGTCTCTGGATTTTGAAGGGAAGTTGCTTCCAGCAGAAAATTAAATGTTGAACTCTTACCAGTAACTCTGGGCATGCTTAACTAATACTAAGCCACATAGCATAGCCTAATTAGTCCAATAGGTCTTTTAAAAAAAAAATCCACATGACCTCGGTTCTTACACTGAGTCATTTTGGAGACCAGTTGAAACAGAGCCCTGAGTAATTCTCTAACATCAACAGCAGGCTGCGTTACTTACTGAAGTGGACTGAATCCCAACTACAACAATCATGTAACCCCCACCATCTTAGCTCCATTTTTTTCCCCCCTTCTGTTCTTAAGACAAGACACAATCTAGTGACCTCCAACAAGTAGCCCATCTTAACTACACGGCCTCCTGTATTTCTCAGAACTACTGCTAATGCAAATTACTTTGCACGTAAATACAAAATGCAGGTGGGCCAAACCACGAACTGCCCAATTCACAAGCATCGACTTCGTACTCTCAAGCTTTCACATGCGTATTAATTTCAATGCACTGAAATGTATAACCCCTTTACGAAATGTGCCTCAAATCTAAAGTGTTTGTGTTCCTGAGTCACTAGAAAGTGAAATTATTTTCTAGGTAGTTCTTAACTCCATCTTTCACAGTGAAATCAGGGCCACGTAACTTTTATTAAAGCTGTGCCTGTCCAGCGCATCTTCCCCTGCACAGCAATGTCAATCTGGAGTGACAAAATACAATCTCTATCCACCACAACCGTATTGCCAAATTTCCTCGGAGAGGATGCAAACCAGCAGTATTCCCAGCTCAGTGTGTTTTCATGAAGAGAGTAGTGAGCTTCATCACAGCTGTGCCAAAGTCGCTATGTCCACAAAAAGAAATGCTTCACTGGGTTTGTATCCTGCTACAGTCTCTCTCACGGAGATATGAAAATGTAATTTCACTATAAAAATAAATACAGTAGAGTGAATAATTTCTTGCACTGGGCACACAGCCATCTAATTTCATTGCTTCCAACGCAATGGAAATTCCAAAACGCCACCGTAATAAGGCCTAGGAAGCAGACAGTGTGTAGACTGCAGGACCCTGCTTCTCTAGCTCTTTCCGATTTGCCTCAGCTTTCCCAGGGAGAGCAAGGCTTGTAATATGGTGCCTGTGCCTCCCAGATGCTGAGCACCCTTTCTCAACAGGGAAGGGCAGGGGCACCTCCCTCTACTGCTGCAAGATCTGTAAGGAGGCCTTGCAGTGGCAGCCAAGGCACCAGGAAAGAGTGACCCTTGAACTGTGAGGAAGGAGCTAAATCATCAACATACATCCTTAAAGTAGCACAGAGACCTGTGTGGTTTCGGGAGGAGTAGCACACCTCCTGTTCTTTCCCTCTGATAGAACAGAACTATTTTGCACCAGCTTTTTACAGGAAAGGCGTTCACAAGAAGAGATTTTGCCAATACCTGGGGTTTTGTGCTTTACAAAGCCAGCAAAATCCAGTCAAAAGACTGACGGAAAGTGTATGAGCACTATTCCAATTAAATTTATTTACATTGTGTTCTTCTGATACAAAGCACCAGCTACCAAATACATCACCCAATAATTTAAAGAAACCTAATAAGCAGTTTGAGATTCCAGGCAGTCTGCTGAAATTGCTACTCCTACAAACCTTATTTCTTCTTGATTTTTGGCTACAGAAGTAAGGTGCCAGCAATCTATCTTAGAACAGAAGCTGATGGAATGGGGGCATTTACAAAAAAAAAGGCAATACAATACAGTTCATGACCCCATTTGCTTACCAAATGAACATGTTTAGCAATTTCCTTCTATGCAGCACTGAAGAAATGCAACTTGCATTTCTTCTGTTTAGGATTTTTGTGGCTTGAGACCTTTTCTTCTTCAGCTAATGCCTAGATGACGCCTAGTTTTCACTTTGAGAATATTCAAGCTCCAGACAGTCTAAAAACACGTATCCTGACACACATGACTAATTCCCAGTTCCTAGGTGCACTACAACCAAACTACAGTTCTGTTTTCCGATGAAGCTGATCTTCAAGAGCTTTAAAAAAGTATTGAAATAAGGCCAGCAATAAATTTGGGATTGCCTTGAGGAGGAATAGGAGTGGTCAGTCCACTTTGCACTTATCTCCAAATGTTGACAGTTTTGTGGTTTTTTCCTTTTTCTTTTGCAGTAAAGCTCAGCTGGTTTAAACAATTACCTTCAATGTTCACCAATACAGGAGAAAAGAGGAACAGCTGATGCAAGAAGCTTTTCCTTTTGGGCACTTCAGAGCTTTCAGTGCTCTGGCTTGTAGGCTTCTGCCTGCTTGGAGCTTCGAATGGAAAACACCCAAGTGATCCACTGGAGGTCACAAAACACTGCCAGAAATCAGATGCAGATAAGACGCACTAAAGAAGCAAAACAAACCAACCCCAAACTATCTGCTCCATTACATTACTTTCCTTTTTTTTTTTTGCCTGAAAATCTTGTCACAATTGGAAAAGTGGGAAGAAAAGAAAATGTTAATGTGGCCATAGAGTAATTACTTAACCCAGGTTTTCGTAAGTACAGTCAAGTCCTCTCTTGGAAGAGACAAAGAATTTCACACAAAGAAGCTCAGAATTCTTGTCATGTGTGGCAGTACTGAAACACTCAAAACCAGTTCCATCCACCTAGGCAACTGCATGCATCCCATTCACTGAACAAGCAAGCCATGATGAAATATAAAAGGATCTGCACCTTACACAGGATGATTTGATTTACAAAAGGGGGAAGCTGATACATGTCAAAAGTATGCAGCACCTCACACCCATGACTTCAGACCCTCTTAACAAAGTCGAAGTCACAAAAGAAATGGAGAAGAGAGGCTCCTAAACTGTGACACTCAAAGAAGTGCATCCCACACTTCAGAACCAAGAGTGGCCACAACTGGTAGTACTAATTAATAGC
>WAAG01068912.1:69314-82540 GCA_013390105.1 Tichodroma muraria | reverse complement strand
AAAAAAAAAAAAAAAAGCCAATGAGCTGAAAGAAAATTAATTGGACATGGCTATTGAACACCCTAGACTAGTTTTACATGAACAGCAACTGTGCTGTAAGTTAGAAAAGGTATGCAGGGGCAAGAAAGTGGAAAATTAAGCCTATGTTTATGTACCACCAGAATACAAAGTGGAATAACTTACAAAGTTACTGCAGGTTGTTAAAGGCATCTTTTTCATACAAGTAAATTTACATAAATCACTGATTTTTCACTAGCCTATTTCTGGTAAGTCAAAAACATCCATATATTTTGTTTTTTTCCTCCACACATACATGTGTGAATGCCCATACAAAACATTTTTTTCAACCTTTTACTTTTCTCATTTTGCCACCAAGAGAAACACAGAAGAAAGAGGGTAAAAGAAGGAAGCAAAGAGGGATCTTTTTGTATTTTGCTTTTAAATTAAAAAAATAGGTGGAGTACGTTTCTTTTCATTGAAGTTTTCTGGTTTAAGAAAAAGCATTTTCCATTTGATTAATTCAGTCAACTAAGTACGTGACAAATACCAAGAACAAATAGTTTTGGGCCAAAGAGCCTGGCCCTTTGATTTCAGCTATTTTTTAAAAATGGGTATTTCTATACAAAGAAAGCAAATCATCAGTTCTAAACAGACATTCAGAGGATATGAAAATCAGATCCCCCTGCACTACACACTGCTGATCCACAGCATAGAAGAGAATCTAAGCCTCTGTGGACCACATGCCACCGCCGCCTTTGTTCCCATTTGAGAGCACAGGACACAATTAGCATTTTCCAGCTTCTCCTCCCCACTGCCACTGTGGAACAATTAAGAGTACGAATGAAGGTCTGAGCAGCAGCCCTCATAAATTACACACACACACAGATCCTTCTGTTTGAACCCAATCTTCCACAGGTCTCTAATGAGAGCCACGAACACCACCTCCTAATCATCTCATCAGTAATGCAAATAACTACCCTGACCTCCCATCAAGCGTCTCTCCAGCTTAAATACTGTGCCCTCAGCCTGCACAGCCCTGGGTGCCAAAGCTGCCATGTCCCACTGAAAGAACCTCGGCATGACAGTGCTCTGTACACCCCACAGGCTGCTGAGCACAGCCACGCACCAGGAGCCAAAGCAAACCCTCAGCTACCAGAAGGGCTCACTGCCATTTCTGTCCCCGGCTCCACACACCCTGAACAGCCAGGCACTGCAAAGGCAGGGATCTCAGGTCTCACAGAGGACGCCTCCTTCAGCTACAGCAACATATCTTCAGGCCCCCTAAACCAAAACACTGAATAAGCAACACAGCACAACGGCTACAGCACTGGCCTGGCAAATAAAAAGTGGAAACATGACCTTGTTTTAGACCCCCAGGGACATTCCACCCTGCTCTGGGAATGACACAGCAGTGCTGTTATCCTGGACCAACCTCAGGCTCATCCTCTGCCCCCAGGCCCATCTCCATCCCCACCTCCTGCTGCTGAACAGCTCCTGATCCTGGTGCATCATTTGCCATGCCTAAGACTGTGGATGGACACTGTTAGAGCACTTTGAAATCAAAATGAAAAGAAAGGCATTCTTCTGTGAAACATCATTACCACCCTGCCAGCGAAGTGTGAATTGCAAAGCTTCCAAAATAAAAATAAATGTATTTGTATTAGTCCCTTACCCTTGGCATCAGGCCCATACTGCCAGTTCTCATAACATTTACAGGGAAACTGGCATACACAACAGTGCAGAAAACAAAAGGAAATTCTGTGAGAATCAGATCAAAACATACCAAACAGGGCTTGATACCACAAAAGCAAAGACAAGCTTCACCTGGACAAGCAACTTGTACCTGTAGTCATTGACGTTAACAGATCTACCATGCCAGAAGGAAGAAAACAAGCTCCCAAGCATCTGCAAAATAGCATATTTCACATTTTAAGTAAATAGATTTGGAAAGTACTGCTAAGGGAAAAAAAAAGCTTAAAGGATTTAAATATTCCAAATAACAGTGCCAGCACTTCAGCAGCCCCGGTTCTGCTGTGGCACAGCTCAGTCCCCACAGGCAGCTCCCTACCCCACTGGAAGGAGAATTGCTGGGCTTCCAGTGCCACTGTCAGCGAATTTCTACTTTCTAAGCAGCAAGCGTCCGTACGGGAGAAACCCTCCTATCAGTATTACCAGCTGTGCCCACAGCACAAACAGCGCAAGCACGTACACCGCAAAGTCTCAGTGTTTGCGTGTGTGTAAACACTGCACTTCTGGAAAGGCACAGAGAGTATTTTCAGAGTAAACACTGCAAAGATTTTGTGTCTTTTAGGATGTCAGAAAGCCGCCGTGATCCACTGCTCATCTTCCCCACTTACCGCCTGCCCAGCTAAGGCGCCTCTGAAACTCACAGGGATAACAACCACATCTCACAGGCCTGTTTTCCTCCCTGCAAGAATGTAAGAGGAACTATTCCTCTTACAGCAGTCCAGCTCCTTGGTGTGCTACCCTGCCTAATGTTAGCTTACAGACATTAAAATACCAACTGGCTCCAGAGCAGGAAATGAAGCCAAAGGACCCAATTTCTAAACCTCACCACTAGGATGGCAGCTGCTGCCCCATGAAGGTAAGTAGGGAGAAATGGGGGAGGCTCCTCACTGCCCAACTGGATCCCAGAAATACTTAAAAAGGTACCAGAGAGATGGAAGAAACACACATGCTAAAGCATTGAGGCAGAAGACCATCTCCACCCCAAATTATTCATTTTCAGAAACAGAGCAGCCCTCCAAGACCCCAAGGATACCTTCTTTTATGCAATTCCACCTGGAGCTGATGGAAAAGGATGCTTGTTCGATGAAGATGCCAGGACTTGGGAGACTGGGACTTTAATTTAAGAAAGCCTCTCCTGAAAGGTATCCCATTCTCAGCTTTTGACTTGGGAGAGAGCAGGAGGAGGCAAGCAAAACCACTGATACTTTCTTCTTTTAACCACTTACACAAGTACTTTTTCAAAACATGCAGAATTACGGCGAGTTATGTTTGAATTAAGGAGCCTGTGGGGAGAAGTTCTCAGTCACAGAGAAAAGAAAAGCTAGGAAAAGTACTACAAATAAAATTGGCTTATTTAAAGCCTGAAGAAAAACAAAACTTAGAAGAGAGTGTTTTGGTCCAATCCTGGATGAAGCATACTCAAGCAAAACACCTGTCCAGAAGAAAACCTCATGCAGCACACAACTGCTACTTGCAGACTGAGCAGGAAGGCTTCATCAGTTGAAAAAGAATCTCCCTCAGGTTTAAGGGCAGCACTGCTGGTCACCCACAAGCCAGACAGCTCCATCCTCCTCACTCCTTTCCACGGGGATGAAGGGCACACAGAGGAAATTGCAACTCCAGAACCTAGGTACCCCTTACAGAGTTGAGCACCTTGACACCACAGGTGCTTGCAAGAGCCTCTTTTTCCTCTAGCTGCATCAGGACAGTATTTCAGATCTGATTTACTGTCTAGACACAGCATACTATCACACAAGACAAGTGAAGAAGACTGAGAGCAGCCGAGTGTGGAAAACAGACTGGCCCAATCTTTTTCTTTTTTTAAAAACACTAGAGTGTGCAGTCCACATCAACATCCTCACAAAAAATGCTTGATCTGTCCTGCACCTCAGAAGCCGGCTGCTGAAAAAAGTCCAGAATACAGTTAAAACATGGATTCTGTTAACTTTCACTTCCCTCTGCAATTTTGTAATCGTCTCATCCATCAATTTTGAAAGAACATTAATAGTGGCATCAGCTGGCTCTCCACCTCCTCTGCTGAGCCAGCTTTTTCCAAGCTCTGTCCCTGCCTCTCAGCATCTGATCACAGATGCTGTGAGGAAGAGGAGAGAAGGGAGGCAAAGCAGAAGTGGAGAGAGGCCAGAGGGCACACCTAACATGGGGGCCACCCCACAGAGGAGCTGCTTCTTTCCCAGGGGAGCTATGGCAACTTACAGTGCCTGAAGGTCTGCCTAAACGTTTATTTCTAAAGAAAACCACACACACAAAATAGAAACAAGGTTCTATCAGGGATTAAGTGAAGCCTATCCAAGCTCAGACCAAATCCTAGGCACACAGGCTCACCACCACCTTCCAGGCTGGAGACGCCTAGGCCAGTAATGTGCAATGGTTTTTACTGTCTGCTTTTCTCCCCCACAAAACCTGTTCCCCACCTTTAAAGACGTGTAGATATCTCCATTGACAAAAGCCATTTCTCCCAGTAACCTTCCACAGGCTTGACGAAGTCCCTGGAACCTCAAGAACTTTCAGATAAGAGCTGAAGACCAGTCCCATGTTCCTGTTAATAAGATGTCGTCTCTCCTCAAACACATGAAGTTCAGTAATCAAATACTGTCTCTTGGACTTACACACAGTGGCAATGCAAAGAGAGAAACCTGCTGGTGCCAGTTTTTAGCATCTGGCTTATTAATTGTTTTGTAAAGGTGTACAATTCCTTTGAGGCATCTGAAACTTTTTAAGACACTCTGACATTATTTTATGAATCTAGTTTGACACAGTTTGTAGTGATCATGGGTCATGATTTAGACCACAAACTCCCAAGTACACAAGTCTGACTTTTAAATTATTATCATCCCAACTGTTTCAATGCAGGTCAGCCTGGTCTGTTCCAAGACCAGATTTGCTGGCAAGCATATTTTCTTTGCTGGTACATCCACTTTCTCTCATGTAGTAAAATGAAATAAAAAATCCCAAAGTACCTAAAAAAAGCCTATTGTTATGCTCATTTGAACACAATCAGAAATTGTCTACTTTGTCCTCTCTTGCTGCTGCATGAGGTTGGTATTAACAACCCTCCTCCCCTGAATAAAGATGTAGGAAGAGACTCAATGTGAATTGGTCAGAAGACAGAAGTGCAGACATCTAATGACTTGCTGGAACAACAAAAATCACTTTTCTGGAAAGTGGCCAAGTTCACCAACTCGCATTTCAGCTGCAAGCTCAGCCTCTAAAACCTGCACACTCTTTCTTGCACTATCATGTTGCTATTCATTTCCAGAAAATAAAAAAAGTGTGAGCAACTAGTATTCCTCACTATCAACTTGCAATTTCAGTATCATATTCAACCCCATAAAACGTAGGTGACATCAAGCAAGTCTGCATACAACAAAACACTGAGGAACAGGGTGGAACACAGCATATTCTTTAGATGTAAGGTATAAATAGAGTTGGTCTAAAGCAGCCACTTCTCCATTGCTTGATCTCAAAGTATCCCATAGAAATGGTCTAAAAGTAAGGAAGATGAATCCTCTAAAATGCTTCAAAGGCATTGGATTGGCCTTCACCTACAGTTTGAACAAGCAAAAATTACAGATCTACACTGGAATTACGATTCTACAAAACTTTACCAGGCTGTCTGGGACCTCTGGAAAATGATAAGTGGCACCAGAAACAACAGGCTAAAGTGATGTTACCCGAGAACATGGAGAGAAGCAGATGGCATTTGTTAGGGGAACACAGAAACAGAGGGGGAAAGGAAGGAGGACTGGGGAGGGCGAGTTTGAGGGGATGATTAGGCTGCCATGTAGCGAAGAGCAGAACAGACACAGGCAAGTCAGAGAGGACATGGCAAACACCATGCCTACCGAATCCTTAACTGGGATCTGAGCATATCCATACTCTGGGCTGCAAAGACCGCCAGTACAGCATCAGACAACCTGTTGAGCGTGTCATCCCACTCCAGCCTCTGACCACCATCCATAGCCAAACAGTGCTTCCTCACCAGGCCCTTATCTCATGGGTTAGAAATTAATGCTACATCCCAAGGCTCTGTGCTCTCTGGATGACTCAGGCCACTGCAGATTCAGACGACAAGGCCTAATTTTTATTTATCTCCCACTTTTCCCTTTGTACAGTTGTAAAATTACACTTAAACCTAGCTACGTTACTTTTTTAATACAAAGACTGCAAATTTGATCACTTCAAAATTAGGAGGTATCATATTGAAGACCGCCCATACAACCTTCACCCAGCCTCTGTATATACCTGCACTCACTCTGTTTCCAATTCAATGACCACAAACCATATGAGCTCTGGAAATCAAATGCATTCAAAAAAGGGCAGTAAGGTTGTGTGATAAAAGCAACAGCTGTCCCTCAAATCCTGCCTCACTCAGCGAAGGTCAGAAACATTAGTGAGCAAAGCAATGCAGGAAGAAAGAGGCAACCACCTTGCTTCAGGAAGTTGGACATACCTGCAGGCAGGAATTACCTCCTTCTTGGCTCCACACTCACCTTTTAAGAAGCTCAGCAAGTCTCTGAAACCAGTTTTCTCTTCAGGTGACCCCTAATGGGGTGGTTCCACCCTCTACTCAAGGCATTTAGGGCTAATCTACAGACACCAGCAGCTGAGGTCAGCTGTCCTTGTGCTTCCAGCAGATGAACTGCTACATCATGCCAGGTACTCTGGGATGAGTGAAAAATAAAATCATATCCAAGTACCTCTTTGACGCAGCCAAAACTGAAGGTGTTTCAATCACCTGAGATTGATTTGCTCTTTGACTTCACTCCTCAACTATGAAAACAAAGACAGTACCTGTACATGATACGCTGCAAGAATAACTTCCTTACCTGAGAAAGCCCTCCAGGAAGGAATTGACAATTGTTCAGTTCAAGGTCTGAGTAGGGTATAAAATAAATAAATAGACGTAGAGACACATGGAGAAAGAAAACGTGGGAAAGAAAAAATGAATTATGCAGCAATTACCTATCCAGTGAAAAAGGGACTCTGTGAAAGGGAAAAAATGATGCAATTACAGAATTAAAGATTGTATCATAATGCAGATGCAAAGGGGAGTTCTGCAACATTAGTCCTGGAACTTCATTGCTTTTGTCTGCCTGATTTTGTAACCCCGTTGTTCTCCTGATGTCATTATTTTGTAAGCAATTGAAATGCAACACAATTATGTGATCGTATGTTTGCATCTTTTCACCATTAATAACACGTGGAACAACTGGCAGCCTCTGCTCCCAACATGATGGATGTCTCCAGCAGATGGCTGTGAACAACTCCCTTTCTTCCACCTTTATCTGAGGTAAAGAGCAGGGAGAAGAAAGGGAGATTTTATGCTTCAATTCCATGCACAAACATTTGGGGATTTTGGGGTTGTTTCAGAGGAGGAAACCAAGACCAATATCAATCCCCTACTCTGAAGCTGATTGTTGCAAATTAGACTTTATGAACAGAGGCACTGAGCACGTGATGTGCTTTGCCCAAGGTCCGAACAAAAGCTCCCAAGGCTTGGATCCCAAATGACCCCACTAACAGCCGTCCGCCCAAGCCACTGAATCCCTCCTACCTCCACAATAAAACTTGTTTGAGTGTAATCACTGTTCCTAACTGCAGATCAGGGAAGAAGCCCCCCATCTCCAGGCTACGTTTCTGTGTTTGTTGGTAGATGCAGTCAATGAGCAACTTCACGGAGAGCATCATATAAAATACAACTGGCAAACAAACATTACAGTTGTATGTGTTCATCCTGGACGATAATTGTTATATTGGGTCTTTTAAGTAAATAACTCTGCATACCTCCAACTTTAGGCCAATTGCCAACATGTTTCCCAGCGTCTGGGTCACCCTGCTTTGTGAGGGAAAACAGCTGCAGTAGCAACAACCTAACTTGTTTTATCTGCAGATAGTATTAGCTGGCAGGAGGCAGTACGTCTGACAGCATGCTCCCTACGAATGCTTCATGCTTTTGAAAAAGTCTTACTTCCCTTTGTATGTCCCCAATTGCAAACACACACACAGCCTTTTTCTAAAGTAGTACTTTCACCTTGTCGTAGGGTGCTGGCAGCTACTGCCACAAGCTTTACATGATCTTGTGCACCTAACAAAGCAAGTTTCAATTCCGTCTTTTCCCATCCTCAGAAAGTGGAGCTTGCAAAACCCGGAGCTATCAAGTCCCTGAGGAGCAGTCAGTCAGAGCCTGCAGCGTCCCAGACACTCGGGTCACACCAGCTGCACACCCTTTGGAAAAGCTCCACCATGGAAAAGTCCACTGTGGTAACGAAAACATTGCAATCCTTCCCTCTTGGCATGCAACCTGCTCAGTTCAGTTTAAAAGCTAACAGAGAAAGCACGGCACCATCCCTAAATGTATACAGGTAGCACAATACATCTGACAAGAACAGGTAAAGATAATTCCACAGCCATGCTTTACCCCACGTCTGCCTGCTTCAGGATTTCTGAACAGAAGCTTGGGTGGCTGGCACCTTCAGAGGAGGGACCTGCAATGTCTTGTTGAAGCCCAAGAGTCCATTCTTACCTACCAGTCATCTACCATGCCAAGCTACCAGTGGTCAGAGATGGTGCTCATGGAAGGGAACAGAAGGGAAGCAAGAGATGTTCTGCTTTACTAAATGACATATCCCTAATAGTGTAGAGAATTACACTTGGATGCCAGATGCCCAGGCAGAGCTTTAGTGGGGGGAAAGGGAATAGCATTTTGCCTCGTTGGCATCCAGTCAGTGCTCAAATCCTCTGTAAACCATGATGGGGAGCCAGCTATACAGTTCCTCCCTTCACCTCACCTTAACAGACATATCTGGTTTTACCTAGATCTATATGGGTGTTTGAGATTCACCTTGGCCCTCTAAGGCATCACATAATATTTTGACATTAGAGCCTGACACTGGTGATTTCCGCAGGGTCACGCTCTACGCCCCATGACAACACGTATGTGTTGTCTGACAATCAGCAGCAACAAAAAGGGTATCAAATGCACACTGGATGAGGAATTGCATGTGAATCCCATAAATGCTCGACACCTCTGACATTCCTATTTCTACTGTCAATGCTTGTCTTTTCCTTCAGTCCAAGTCTGGAAGAAACGTGCTCACCACATCCAGCACAGCTATACTGCCTAGCACAGACACAGCCTGGGTGAGGGTAAGTCTGCTTTTCTTAGTACAACGGTGTCCAGATTTCAGAGGCACACCCCTCAAGACAGCCATGCCAATCCAGCTGCTTCTATACTGGGATGCTCAGCAACATCCCAGCATAGATGGGATATCCCACAAGCATGTCCCCGACATCTCAAAGCAGCACCTCAGCCCAAGCGCACACCGACCTAAAGTAACTCTGGGGAGAGGGCTGCATGGGAATCCAAGACTGCATTCACTCACAGAAGCTCCTCTGGGAGAAACATACAGCACTGAATGTTATCAGTGTCAAATTATCACTGAATTTAACAGGATGGCACCAGTGAACACCCAGATTATCACATTGCCATTGCACATATACGAGTTTGCCCGTGCACATACACCTCTGCTAAATCCTTCCCAGTGTGCACATTCCCACCTGCTGCAGCGCTTACCTCCCAAGGTGGCCTGGAAGTCAGAGAAAGCAGGCTTGACCAAGTTGTGCCTGTTAGCCCACAAGCCTTCCTAAGTCTCAGGTGGCTTTAGCTTAACAAACCAAAGGGTAGCCATGCTGCAAGGAAGAGTAACAAATAGGACTCATCTGTGAGACATCTGTGTCCTCTGCAGCCCCTCTGGAGAGCTGGGGTCTCCTGCCCCTGCAGCTCCCTTCAATGCTGCCTCGCATCCGCCCCTGCCCCGGATGCCACGCGCACCCTGCAAACTGGCCAGGGCTGCAGAGGGGCCGAGTGTTTCGCCACCACACAGGCAATGCCTGGCTGGGCAGCCGCTACCAGGCAGAACAGAGAGTAGCTGTAAGCAGTCTAGTTTCCATCAGAGAGAGCACTGCTTCAAAGATTTCCCAGCCACCCACTCCTCTTAACAAGCACAAGAGGGAAATTAGTGATCTTCCAGACTGCCAACCATTGGTGCAATTTGGTTGAAACTGGCCAAACAGCAGACAAACAGCGATCATTTCCTGAGGAAACTAAGTTAAAACAAAACCAGATGAAAACTATGATGTTTGATTAGTGGTGTTCCCATGTTCTGCTACTTCCCAAAAAACAACCAACGCCTTGCTTAATCCAGCCTGTGCATAGCACACAATTCAGTTCAGCTCTGTAGCTACCCAGATGTTACACATCTGGAGCGGGAAGGGGCAAATTTCAAACATTTACATCTGGGAGTTGCTCTGAAGGGGTAATTTCTCCAGCAGAAAAACAGGGCAAGGGGATTTGCATCTGAAAGCAGTGAAATGCTTTGTCAGGGCTGAAGGACTATTACTCAGATCTCAGTGTGAAAGCAGCTCTCCTTCACAACCCTGGAAATTAATTCATCCTGGAGACCCCAGCATCCTTCTGCTTGCCATCCCCAGCGTCCCTTAACCCATACTGTCGGTGCTCGGCCACCATCACGGCCTTTAAGGCAGGGGCAGCTCTGCTGCAGTCAGACCAGCAAATGCTGAGCCCTGGCCAGTCCAGGACCCAGGGAGAGGCTGCACTGAAGAGGGCTGGGAGGGTTTCCTAAGCCCCGCTTGGTGTGACAGATCATAACATAGAGATGCACCAGTCCCAAGGACTCCTCTGCTCCCTTCACAAAGCACAGCAGGAGGAAACAGCACAGCGGCAACAAAGCAAGAAGGCAACCCCAGACATACTCAAAAACAGCTGTGGAATTTCTCTGAAGAGCTGCCTTCTGCAAGGGGAGGAAATCCCAGCCTTCCATCTGACTTCCAGCCCACCCACCTACCGGATGGAGGCAAAGCATAAGAACAGGAGAAAATTTAAGGCATGCCGAGATCCCAGGCTCTGGAAATTAGTTTCCCACATGCTCCACAAAAAGAGCACTTACACCCAAAATCTGCTGCTTCGAATCTAGATTGCACACGATTTACTCAGCTGAATAACGACACACAAGTCAGTGACATTACTTGCCTATCTTCTGCTTGGTATACAGAAGGGGGCTGCAGAACGGGCTGACAAATAAACATAGGTCTACAAAAGGCAGTGTAAGGACACTCTTCTCAAAGAGGCTGGAGCCCTAGGCCAAGTCCCAAAGTCAACAGCCATGTGGTCAGAACCACAAATCTACCAGGTCTTCGGTAGAGTCATGTCAACTGATCAGGGCATCATCTAGATCAATTCATACCACTAGACCCGTATCCTCCAGGCCTCATCAACTGATTGAGGTCACAGTCTGAAAAATACCTCACTGACTTAGAAAACTAAATTCTGCTCAAAACGATGGCTTGAGCATTTAGGAGTATAAGCTTCATTAGCTTCCAGCAAGACTTCAAGCCCCAAGCACAAACTAATGCTCCATAAAACTCCAGCAGAGAAGCACCATTGCTCCTACTCTGCCAGTGCTGGTCCAAGTATGGTCAGCTGCTCTGGAATGGAACCTAAACATAATATGGTTTTTGTTCTCAGCCCCATGCAAGGAAAAACGACGTGCAGTTCACACCCTGGAAAGCTTATGAGAGGCACCTCTGAGCTTGAAATCTCCGTATGCAAGCTTGCTTTTCAAGTATCCCTCTAATTATACTGGGGCAACTCACATGACGGAAGTTAAACCTGTGCCTCCGTCAGACTGCAGCTGATGGAGTTTCTGATCTAGTTCATGGAGGGGACAAGGTGAGAACCCTGAACTGAAGCCAAGAACAGGTATGACAAAAACATACCCATGGATTTTGACAAAGCTGAAGGACCAAGTGTGTCCCTTGGGGAAGGGTGACCAGCACCCAGAAGGATCTACTTGCCCATTCCCTGGGCACTCTGCTAAGCCACAGCAGGTCTTTGGATGACTCATTTCCATGTATAAACACACAACATTAAGACCAAAATAATATTTATTGTCTTCCTGGCATTTCTAATCTGGATATCTCACAGCACTGTACAATACTCCCAAGAAGACTTCACAAAACTTCCATCAGGCATGGTCCAACCAACTTCCTCCCCCCAGAAAAGCAGCAAAAAACAGGTATCATTTTCATTTGTCTTCACGTACCTGGCCAACTGTCCAAACCCTCTGAGAGAACCTCACAGCTTTGAGCCAGAGGCTTGGGCTTTTTAACTGTACTGCCAGCTTGTGAATAGCTGGGAATTTTCCACAGAGCCCCATCCCGACAGCCATGGGCACACCACTGCCACCAGTGCCTTGGCCAGCAGCAGCACAAGGCTGTCCCAGCTTTGCACTCCTCATCCAAGACTACTTTTGTGTTCCACCTTTCATGCAACTAGTAAGAAGCTGAAATCCAGGTGCACACTGTTAACCAGGTGGTGTTAACCACTGTTAACCCTAAACCAGGACACAGCCCAGAACAAGAGTTTTCAGCAGGTTTTTTTCCCTAGATTGCTATTGTCATCCCATAGGCTCTACGTAAGCGCAGACTCACTGGGCATTTCAAAAAGGCCTGTGGTACAGAAAGGCTAAGAACAGGACCTTCGTACTCATCCTAAGTTGAAAGGCTACAGATAATTTCCAACAGCCTAAATCACGGAAAAAACCTAAGTAAATCTGTATCAAAAGCTCTCTAAAACGTACTAGCTGAACACAAAAGTAAAAAGCAAACAAAAACAAGCCATGGGCCATATCGATGAGGAGGAGGAAGAGTTTCAGTGAGCAAACAAGCGCAGAGAAATTATTATGTTTACAGTCCAATTAATGGGACCTTATCAAAAGCCTGATTGCATTTTTTTTTTTTTTTTTTGTAAGACACCTATTACACAAACACACACTCTTAATCCGCCTCGCCGGCTGGCACCCTTGTGCACATATCATCCTAAGTGTATCCACATTTCAGGGGAGGCAGAGCTGCTCCCGGAGAAGTCTCTCCACCGGACGGCGTATCGGAACAAAGCGCTTGGGGGACGGATATCGGCAGGGTCCGTAAATCACATTTCTGGCAGCTCGACCTCAGCCTGGTCGGCATCTAACGCCGTAAGGAACTCGGAGCGCTGCCCCTCTGTACAGCGGGAATCCTACCTGGGCAGGGGGCTTCACGCCTCTCCTCCAGGCTGGTTTAAAAAAATAATTAAAGCCTTTTTCTAAAAGCCCGGCGAAATGCCTGGCACTTAATGACAGCACCCGAGTTACCGCTTATCTTCTCCGCTAACTGCTGGCGTAAGGAAGGGAAGGGAAATCAACCCCCAAAAAAAAGAACCAAACCAACGCAAAAGCACCATCGAACCTCCCGCTGGAACAAAGGACCCCACCAAACCCCGTCTCTAAGTTATCTGGATTTACTTGCTCGCAAAGCACACGGATAACCCTCCTCCGCTCGCAACTGCGCTGGTGCGATGCAGGCGCGACCCCGCCGGGTTTCGAAGTAACCTCGGCGCC
>WAAG01068912.1:7093-69105 GCA_013390105.1 Tichodroma muraria | reverse complement strand
CCCGGACCCCAGTGCGCCCCACCCCGCCCCAGCCGGGGCCGGCCGCTGCTCTGAGGCGGCCGCCGCGGGCGAGGCTGCCCGAGGGGGCCGGAGCGGGGCGGCCTCGCAGCAGCGGCAGCCGGGGACACCCCGTGCCCTGCACGGTGCCACCCGGGCCTGCCAGCGCGGAGAGGGACGATGCAGCGGCCGGGAGTTCCTCAGGGCTGAGAAAGGGCTCTGCGGCTTTAAGCTGCAGCTTGTTGTGCCACCTGGCCCAAGGTGAGGGACGGCTGCACCTGAGCGCGTTCCCGGCGGGACAGAGCGGCGCCTGCCCCGCGCACCCTCCGGAGCTGCTCCCGCGGGCAACGCGGGGCTGTCGGACACCCCGCGCAAGGTTCTCCGGCTCAAGTGCCTTGAGGACCATCAGCCTCAGCTGGAGGCTTAGAGCTGTATTAGTAGTGCACATCAAAGTAATAGGTACATGTGGTGTGTTGTCTTAACACGGCAGACCCAGGGCCAGCCGAGGGAATAAGGCCTCGTTTTTATCCACTGCACCAAGGCCTACGCCCGCAACAGAGCACAGGACCACAGACTAGTTTCTGCTCTCCCTGCGGAGAAAACAATCCTATTTCCATCAGCAGTAAAAGAAAAAATGCATATGTACCTCCTAGAGTCTCACATGGGATCAGTAATGCCAAGCGGCAAGAGCTACGAATGGCAGCAGTAGGCAGGAGTCTTTCACTCGTCACTTTTTGCAGATCCAGTGTTTTTGGGGGCAAACAGTTGCAAGTGGTGTGAACACAGACCTGTAGGTTATCCAGGTGCCAGGTTTGTTTTAGAACACCCTTGTCTTCCCCACATCCTGTAGCTCCACACTGAAAGTACTCCTTGCCTAGGAAGGAGTAAGCCCTCTATAATCAGCTAAATAAATCATTTTCAGAAGATAAAATTCCTTTCCCCCCTTCTTCACTGTGCTGGGGCTATTTGCAGCACAAGGTCTCCAGCAAGCCAGGCTTACCACTAGGGAGAGTCTATAATGCATTCCCTAGTACAACTCCAGGTTCTGACATAAATATTTAAAACTCAATTACCATTCTCACAATGAACGTTTGAAGCAGATTTTTGCATCCCACAACGCTTCTTGATTCAAAACTTCCTAATGAAATAATTGAGATAACACAGGAGAAGTCAAATAGGTCGAATTTCAGCCATCAGTTTGAGTCTGGTTTCCCCTTCATGTCTGTCTCTGAAGTATTAGTCACTACCATCTCTGACCTCTCACAATGTATTTTACACCACAGGCATCATTTTAGCACATGCAGCTGACTTTCACTTCTCTGTTGATCAGCTGGAAGGCTGTGTGAAATATTTTGCAGATCTCCCCTTACCCCCTGTTGCCAGCTGAGTAATCTGAAGAGCAAACATCCAAATCTCTACTTCTGAAGTGTCCCTTAAAGGAACAGGGGCCTCCCACGATCCTTCCCTCTGCTCTTGGGGATGGGCTGTGCCCATGGCACCTGCTGTGAACCACACCTTCCCACCGTGGCCACTCAAGGTTCTACACATTTTGTTCAGAAAAAGCCTTTGAGGTGCTGGAGAGGAGGGCTGTACAGTTATTTTTACAATTTAAGAAGATACTTATGCCAAATTCACATCAGGTATTTCTGTAACATCCTGTCTTTGAGGAGACACATCAGGTTTGGGAGGCACAATTCCTTACCTGCCTCTGCGGACCAAGTCCCTACCCTTCCCTAGGTCATTTTCCCCTTTCTTCCTCAGAAAACAAGTGGCATCTGGTGCCTACAGGCAGTGCTATGGTACCAAATCTCCATGGACTCGAGGGAGGAAAATACATTACAGAATGGAACCAAATGTCCCTCCGACTCTACGCTGGTCGGCCCTGCTGCAGATGATGTCCACCAGGAAGGCAGGGGGGCTACACAGACGTAGTAAAAGATGACGTGCTTGCCGAGATGGATCTCGTAGTGCAGTTGGAGTTGAAGAGCATTTACATAATGACTCAATGATATTGCTGTTGTTGCTGCTGTGATTGTATCATTACAGCAGAGTTCAGCCAGCTCAGCTGAGACCAGTTCACCCCATACACCCCCATCCAGGTTAAGCAGACAGCATAGAATCAGGTGTTTCAGATCCCGCATGCAAATACAAAGTCCTGGTCTGGAGGGGCTACTGCAGATTTTAGCATCTGACTCCCTCTGCTGAATGGATTACATGCACAGCTCCTGGCAGAAGTGCTACCAGAGAGATGCAGCAGATGAGGGGAACTGGAAAAGGTAATTACTCCCAAGAGGATTCCTGGATTGCCGCCATCATCCCCCAGGCTGCACCTGTTATGAGAAGAGTCTCTGGGGAGGAAATCTTGAAAAGTTCACAGCAATAGTCTTGGGAAGAAAAAAAGAAAGATAAATAGATTTCATCTTCAGATTGCTTCACATGGTTTATTTCAATAAAACTTTTTACTAGGACATGGATTTGTAAAAAGCAGCAAGTTCTTTGGTACTGCCCTTTTCAGTTCCTACCTGAATAAAAAAGATCAAAAGGGTTCATCCAGTGCCAGAGGCATCGAAAGACAGAGGAAAGGACGTCTCTGCACTCTGCCATGCAAAGGCAGCTGTGCTCTTCTACCCTTTGCTATTTTCTCCCCAGTCTGGCTGGATATGGGGACTTTTTTTTCCCCATCTGGATTCTTCTAAAAATTTTTATAAGCACATCATTGTAACAGTCAATGAGAGCAAACTGCTATCAGACACACTCACTCAAGCATACCCAATACTGGGGAGGTGGGAACACCTATCATTCACAGGAATAATAGGAGCAATCCCTGCAAGTGCTGGGGAACCACTGGGATATCTTAACAAAGGTAGCTAACTCATGGTTTCTCCATTATGATCACCTAAGAGAACTCTAATACACAATATATGTATGTAAGACCTCAGTGTCAAACTCAGTCCCAGGAACAAACCACCAAATAATCATAAAACCGAATGGTTTTATGGGAGCTTGTGAGCATTTTAAAAATAATCAGCACATGGGGGATCCATTCCTTTTCATTTCTGAGTCAACACTGGAGGCTTAAATCATATTTCCAATGTTTATTCTGTTATTAAAAAGCCTAGGAACCCTTTTTAGCCCAGCTTCCTAGAGAAACAAAGTTTATATCACCTCGCTGTGTATCCTTCTATCTTCCTGTTTTCTTTCAGCTGCTTTTGAAACAGTTGGCCATGCTCATCAGAGAAGAAATCAGACAGTAATCTCCCTGACTTCTGTTGTTGTTTATTAAATCATTAATGGGGCAAAGAAATGTTCTTTGAGGGAATGGGGTAAAGAAGCTTCTTTGAACCCTCACCAAGCAAGAGGCAGGGAGAGTTCAGCGCTTTTCCCTTCAGTCCAGCAGCCAGTGAGTACACATGCATGAGACAGCAGTACCTCACCAAACTTCATAATATCCCCTGCTCAGGTAACATCTTTCAGTGGAAACAAAGACAGACTTCTATGATCTCAGAGCTCTGGGACTAAGGGGTGAAATTACATTGACCATTAAAATTGCTATTGAGTCAAGGCATGTCAAACCCCACACCTTGCACAATAGCTTTGCAGAAGGCTGTTTCCTAAAACTGTGAGACAAAAGTACAGCCCACAGTGATTAAAAAAGCATCTATTGGTGGAAACAGCTTCAAGCCCTACTGATCACAGGTAATTGTCACTTCTCATATTGATACCCTGTGATAAAATTACGATGAACATTTTGGCTCATTGAAATCTGACAGGCTCATACACATTCCCTTGTTCTCTTCCATAAAACTCTGTTTTATTGCATGCTTTAAAAGATTCAGCAGAGTGAGTATTTTTGCAGGTCGCTAACCTGAAAACAGGCACATAAAAAGGACCCATATTTGTGGTTACTCCATTTAATAAATTGCTGTGAAACCCCAGTCTCCCTCGAAAAAGGAAAAAACTCCATCCTCAAGTTAATAGGGGAGCCTTCACCCCTTCATTAGGATTAAAGGCTTCAAGCAGGAGCAG
This sequence comes from Tichodroma muraria, assembly GCA_013390105.1. NCBI lineage: Eukaryota > Metazoa > Chordata > Aves > Passeriformes > Sittidae > Tichodroma > Tichodroma muraria. Next base: position 65,082 of record WAAG01068912.1, on the reverse strand, counting down.
ATGGTCAATGTGCCTATCATAAGAGAGCAACAAAATCTCTATTCGCCTGTGTGCCATTCAGCCCACTTTTTGTCCTTGGGTTGGGTGCAGAAATTTGATCAATAATTTTCTCCCGATAGTAATAGTTTGTAAATGTTTATCTATTAATTATAACTTTAATAATGAATCACAGAATAATAGAACCATAGAATGGTTCAGGCTGGAAGGGACCTTAAAGATCATCCTGTCCAAACCCCACCTGCCACAGGCTGGGACACCTTTCACTAGACCAGGATCTCAGAGCCCCATCCAGCCTGGCCTTGAACACCTCCAGGGTTTCCACAGCATCTCTGGGCAACCTGTTACAGAGCCTCAACACCCTCACAGCAAAGAATGTCCTCCTAATTTCCAATCCAAATCTACTCTTTCTTACTTTGAATCAATTCCCCCTTGTCCTGTAAATGCTTTACAGGACCTTTACATGCTCTTGTAAAAACCACCTTTCTTGTAGGCTCCCTTCAGGTACTGGAAGGCTAGGTCATCCTGAAGCCTTCTCTTTTCCAAGCCAAACAATCCCAACTCTCCCATCCTGCATTGACATGTCAGGTGATTTGACATCTGTAAGTACAAAATGTTGAGAAGTTGCCCCTTCAGTACCAGCTGACTGCCTTTACACTCAAAGGGAGATTTCCCTGGAGGTGATTCAGAGCAGAAATCCATACTCTGAGTCACCTTCTTGCTGCCTGGGCTAATCTCCCTCCACAGATAAGATAGAGGGAAAAGCTTCCTGCACTGAAGTTTAGTGCCCAGAGATAGGCAGTGCAAAGAGCCCCCTGAGGCTCCCAATCTTGGGGACCTCCTGGGTCTGCTGACACATCCCTTTGCTTCCTTCCAAGGGTGGCCCAGACTCTTTTCAATGAGTCACCTTGGAGGAGCCACAAACCCTGCATCCCACCAACCAGGGTCCCACCTCTGGCACGGTGTCACCGCCTGCCTCTGGGCAGCGTGTGTGGATGTGCCTGAGATGTGTGACCCATGTCGGCGCAGCACGGCTGAGCTGGAAGGGGACCTCTGCAGATCCTCCTGTCCATCCCCCTGCTCAAAGCAGGGGCAGCATCAGCCGAGCACTCAGGGCTGTCTCCTGCTGCGTTTTGAGCATTTACTGCCAGTACAGAGAGCTGGATAAACACACCAGGGGTGCTACCACAGCAGTTGCTCTCTGTACAGTCCTGGATATTGTCTCTGCTGCTGCAGCTGTCACGAAATGAAAGGGAGGGGTTGTTTATAAGCTTGGCAATTATCTCCAGAGCTGCACTTTTCTCTCGCCTTATCCCACCACAAGGCAATATTTAGAAAAATACCCTTATATGAATCAAATCTTTTTTTTTACTGTACTGAGTCATGCCTGTATCTTCTTAATAATTAATAGTTCACTGTATATTAAACAAAAGAGAAAGTATATATGTGAAAAATATTTTCACATCAGTGAATTTCAATTACCAAAGCCCGATTATTTTAAAAACCCTAACTCTTCCGTTGTCCAAAGCAACACTGAATTCGTTGCTGGGCACTAACTATATTGGAAGTCCATTAGTTAGACAGCCCCTCAATCATCAATGTTAATTCATTCTCCTCTGAAGTAGATGAGTTTTAGGAGAATTACAGTCCTCATATACAAACGGCACCACAAATAAATGGCATGGAAATATTTCATCGTAATTTACTAAGTGCAACTACTACTGCGCTGTTCAGGACTTGCATACTAAAGCATCATGATAGCCCTTTGGCACCAGCTCTACAGAGTAAATACAGGTAGTCCTATCGCTGACAAAAAGCTCAATTAAAAAGAAAATGAGGTTGCAAACATAAGCATTTAAAATTAAAAAACACCTAAATTAAGGCGGACTGTGTAAGTCCTTCCTGATATAACCACATGCTTCCATCACGTGAGTGCATGCTGCTTTTCACAGCATCCTGGGCTTCCCTTCAGTTGCGTGGAATCTCAGAAGCACAACCCCAGCTTCCTGCTCCCCAGTGCCTCCTCTGTCCTCTTCCCCTGTGCCACCACCCAGGTTCCACGTCCCAGGCTGGGACAGCCTGACAGGCTGGTCTCCAGCCCTGATAGGCCACTTTCTACTCTTCAGCACCATCTCCTCCATTTTCCTTGTCCAGCTGTCACCCACATTTCATGCCAACAGTTTCCAGCCTCAGTTTCTAACCCCAACTTCAGACCAGGTTTCTTACAATGAGGCCCAAGTACCTTCTCCACTTCAAGTCCCCAGTTCCAGTCTTTCACTGCAGGTTGCTTTAGTCCACCTGTTTATGCCAACTCCACACATAAAGGCCAGGTCCCTTCCTCCTCATTGCTTGGGATCCAGGAGGTCACTGACACAGAGCACAAGTCTCCGTGGCTGTGCCAGGAGGCACCAAGAAGAGCATTGCCAGAAACCTCCCACTCAGTCCCTGCAGCCATACATAGACCAGAGCACAAGTCTCTACAGACCGAAACATCAAAGAGATCCACAGCCACACTTAGAAGCCTCTGCCGGGAGTGTACAGACTGCAACTTTCCAAGGATTTATAATTTAGCTGAATCTGGGTATTTTTCACAAGAGCCGGAGTTAAGTTGCACTTTTATTTTGCTCTTGCATTTTGGAAGGGGTGTCACAACCAGGCAGTGATTAATGTTCTGTAGAAAATCTAGTTTCAAGCATTCAGTGGTGTTATGTCTTTCATGGGAAAAAATGTCATAGAAAGAGCTGAACAGCCAGAAACATCCTTCCAGAATCAGACTGAGGTATTCATCTGGCACAGAAAATGTTAACCCAAAAAATTAAGGTTTCAACAAGTTACAGAACATGAAAAAAAAGTGGTGCAACTCAACTCTAGCATTAATTAAAGCAAACTGAGTAGAAGAAAGGTTATTTTTCTCTAGCCTAGCAGAAGCACCAGATATATTATCCTTAGGATAGTAAGAGTCCACAGTTCACACTACAGGCCTTGAGAAGATGAAATTACACTGTGTAAACACTTTAAATATATCTCATTAGGACCAGTCACCAGGTTCAGGGTGCTTTACACCCCGTGACTGGTGTTATAAACCCTATGGTTGCCCCAGGCACAACACCCAGCCCACGTCCAACAAAGTCCAGCAATCATCCAGACATGTGTCTGTCATGGTGTACTTTAGCAGAGAAAATAAAGTGAGGTATGCAAGTCTCTATGTTTATGTAGACTTGTTTTCTTGGCTTGTTTACACTACACATTTCCAAGCCACAGGCTGATCTTTCCAGCTCTTACCTGCAGGACAAGCTACTCTGAAGCATCCTCAGCTGAGAAACTGTACTCAAAGTGTTAACAGAATGAGAACCAAGGCCTGAAATTTCAGTCAAATCTGAAACACACATGGGAAACAAACACACTGGGATATTTATGTGCTGGGTGCTGGCATGGCAGTGACTGCACTTCATCCTGACACTTCCTGAAAATTACATCATTTATAACTAACACTACAGCTGCAGATTCCCCGCCATTTACAATGAATTAAGTAGCAGAGCTCTTTAGGAAACCCCACAGATTTCCTGGGATAGACAGGGTGGCTAGTTAAGTACATGAATGTATGAAGTAAATTTGGTTTTGGTTTTGTTTTAGTTTTAGTTGGGCTTCTGAAAATGAAAGCATCCTGTTTGTGCCTCACAGAGGGGAGGGCATTGCTGGTAGCCATGAAATACATCAAAAACAATGCTGTCCCTGCCAGAGGTGCCTGGTCAAACTACACTGGCTGATGATAACCTTGCACAGCAGTCTTTCATTCAGGGCTTCATCCTGCAGTCCTTACACTCCTTGAAGATGCTTAGGGAATTTCAGTGGTGTCTAATTTGAAATTTATTTACGCAAGCAAATGTCTTCAGGACATACCAACCAAGGCAGACACACTCAAACCCATGCCAGCATGTCCAAAGTCTGAGGGACTATAGTTGCTGCTCAATGTCCACATGGGCTCCTGCCTCCCGCTCTGCCAAATACAAGATGATTCTGAGGGAATTTCTGCAGTGGTAGAGTTGCAAAACAGTATTTTCCCAGCCTCATTCAGTTAGCCATGTTTTTTCAAACAATCTGCTTATGGTCTGGGAGAATAAGCTTCTTATTAAGTTCATAGATCAGTCTCATTAGTACTCACTCTTCTAGAGCTCCAGTCAAGTGTGTTCATGTTTTCTAGAACAGCACTGCTTGTATCCCATGTAAGACTGCTGCCAGAAAATAAGTGCAGACTTCCCAGTTCAGACCTGTGGGCTGCAAGGCTTGCTTAAATTCATGTCTAATGTTAGTCCTGAAACATGGCAGCTCTTACACATAACTCTGATTTAAAAAGAGGTGTTCAGAACCCTATTTTCATACCTTCCTTGAAGGAGTACAGACCTCCTTAGAGATGTGGCTGAAAGGCAAAAGAACTGCCTAAGTCTTATTTCTGAAGTCAGATGGGATTTACACCCTTAAAGCTTTTGAAAAATTTATTGTGTCGCTGTTTGGGCTGAATAAAAATTACCTGTGAGAAAGGCTTTTCTTTTCAACACTCTTTTTAGGCTTGGAAAAGCCTTTCCCTTACTCAGGAAAAGAATTAAAAGGATTAGCTTGTTTTTCGACTTCACAACTTTCCTAATTTTTCCAGATTCTCTGAAGAGGCCACTGGGTGCAGGCGGGTGTGACTTTCAGGGCTGTGAGCCTTGCAGGGCTACACCAAGTCCCATTAAAGTGAGTGGTGGAGTTTGACTACAACAAGATTTGGAGAGTCCCATACAGAAGCTGCTCCGGACCTGGGAGAGCTGACACCCCCACCCACCTGTCTGAAAGGAGTGAGCACAGCACATGCAATGAGGGAGTAAATTACATCTCTCTTTTTTGCAAGGAAAGTTTGCCTGATTCTCATTTATTTCAATCCCAGTATCTATATATCAGCATTAATAATGGACCAACCTGCAAAAGGAGCTCATGGAAGCTGCCAGGTTTCCACCAGGGAGACTTGGGGTTGGCTGCCCAAGGCAGAAGGGAGCTTTGGAGAATGCTTTGTTTAAAGTTGAATCGTTCAAAACTGTTTTGCACATTCATCATCCTCAAAGAGAATGCTTGGCTGCCCTCCATGGAGGGAGGGGAATGTGCAGCAGTGGGACCCCCAGCAGCTGCCAGCAAAAAATAATCCGGAGTAACCATGAATAAATAAAAAACTTTTTGCTAGGCCTAATATTACAGGCCTAGCTTTCTTCATGCTCTCCCTCTAACACTGTAGTTCCCTTCCAACCATTTCTGGTTTTAGTTTTTATCATGGGTTGTTCTCTTCTGGTCTCTCTTCCTTTAAAGCCTAAACTGCAGATTTCTCCTTACCTGCAAGTTTCCCCTCTCCATTTCTTAATTTCCTACTCATTTCTCTCTTCTAATCTTCTTTTGAAACCATTCTGATTTAACTCCACAACACTTTACAGGCCTCCAAGCCTCTTTTATCTTATTCTTTTCTCTGCTAATATTTCCTTTCATCATCATCTTCCCAACTTTAACAAAGATTTGCATATGTGTGGCAGAACTCAATTCCATTTTAAATTCAGAAGTGTTTTGCTTTCTCTGAATGTGTTTTTACACCAGTGGTGCTAGTGACAGATGAAAACACAGATTATCTACTGCACTATATCAGAAGTGGAAAAATCAAGTGGTCTGCAGCCTCTGAACTCAGGATCAGCATCTTTCAGGCAATGCCTGAACGGAAACACGAGAGAGACCAACTTCAGCAAACCCTTTTCTTGCTTGGGTTGTCACCTTTCCTAGTCATCATAGCTGCCTTAGGCAAATTGGGCTACTCTCCACAGAACACTCATTGTCCCAGATAGTTTCAGTCTTGTTCATTGTGGCTTTATCAAAGTTAGATCAGGAAGCATAGTTCTCAATACTAGGATTTTATTTTATTCTTTCCTCCTCATGGCCCATTACTTCCTCCCCTGCTGCTGTGAAGTGTATTCTTCAGCCTGAACTCCTTAACCACCTTCCTCATCCTCACCATCTTATAAATAACAGCATCCTGCTCCATCCAGATCCAGATCCAGATCCAGCCAGCTTGTTCTAGCCTTTAATTTATGAGGAAAACTTCTGTGATGTGCAATGGTGGCTCCAGGAGACTGCCAGGTGGCTTTTGGCAGAAGAGCTCAACTGGACGAGGAGGACCAAGCTACAAATCTGAGGTGAGGAGGAGCCCATCTCTGGGGCCTTGGTCCTGCTTCTCTCGGTGCAGCCAATCCTTGTCCCGCATTGAATAACTTTTGAGCTCTGGAAAAAGCTGTAGTTGCAGGTTGCTGCTTGCCAGAGCCTAATGCCAAAGTCCTACCTGTCCAGACATCCCATATAACAAGAAAGTGCTGATGGCAGCATGACAAACCTCTCCTTGGAGCTGATGCTATGTAGTCATGTCTGCAGCTGAAGCCCCGACACAGCCTCACCAGCGGGTTGGTTCTTGTGAATGCTGTTTTAAGGCAGAGGGGGTGCAATGGTGCTGCCACAGCATGAAAAATGAAATTTAAAATAGTGAATATTTACAGGGCAAGGTTATTCTGACTGTCTGTGAGGTGTGATCTTTTTCTGCTGAGTACATATAGTGCACCATCTCATTTCATCCTGCCACCTGTAAGCTTAGGCAAGAAAAGTATGCAATGGCATAGGGCTCTGCATATAGACTCACCGTGTTTCCTACAGATCTCCCACATGCTGCTAATCACTTCTGGGATGTAGGGGTTTGGCGGTTTTTTGTGGAGTGGTATCAGAGGGAGAGTCTCAGTTTATGGCCCTAGTGATAAGAGCCACGGCTGATGGTCCACAGAGGTTTCTGCATGCTTATCAAGATCCATAAAAGGCGACAGTCACCCCCCAGTGATGCAACCTCGCCTGCAGCGATTGCTCTGGATCTGGAAGCTGACAAGTCTCTGTTTATCTGCTGATGGCTTAACTACCCTTATCCCGAGTGTGCCTCTTTCAGGAAACATCCAGCAGAGTACTCACACTGGCCAGAGATTTAATTGCGCTAAACCTTCATTTCTTAATGTTGCTATACTGTAGCAGCTACAGATTGTTTTATAAAAAACAAACAAACAAACAAACAAACAACCCCTAACCTGTTTCATCACCATTGTCTTCTCCAGATAATGTCCCAGCAGTCTCAGCCAGACTTGCCTGTGACCACAGTGTTTCACTCACTAACCAGTCCTCAACATCTCTCCTGGCTTCTTCCCTCCGGGCACCGTGTGATAGCCTGGCATGTGGCTGGCTGGGATGTTCGCCCCAGGAGCTGACAGCAATCATGGCCTTTGCCTCCTCATCCTCTCCCTCTCTGTGAGTCATCAGGATTCACTCCCGGTCCTTTGTCTCTTTACTTGGGTGACATTTGACTGTATTCATGTTCCTCCTCTTTCTGCTCTCAGCTCTTGATGGCCTAGGTCATTTTTTTGTCCCCTGTCCTAACTTGTCTTTTGTTTGACGAGCTGTGTGCAGAGGAAGAGGTGGGGGGAAGGAGTGGGGGTTGGGCCTGTGATGGTGACAACCTGCTAAACTGAGGATTTTCTCTGTCCTTAGAAGGACAATGCAGCAAAACTAGAATTCCCCATTGCCATGGGACTTTGCTTTGTCCCATTTCTCATCTTCCCTCCACCCGGGAGCTCAGAGCAGCTGGTCGTAGCCCGGAATGGGTGGTTTTCTCCAAAACAGAAGCAAAGCCCACCTACACTGGTGGACGACCATCATAACAGAAATACCACCAAAGTAGAAAAATTTGGATGAAAGAGGAGAAAAAAAAACCAAACAGCATTGTATCCCACACATGAAAGTGCAGAGTAAGCAATTGCTGCCCTATAAAGCTTGTTTAAACGCCCGCGGTTTTGAGGGAGCAGTTTGGTACCAGCTTTGGCTTGCACAGTAGAATTGCAGGCCAATGCACATTCATCACTCTAATTTTATACAGCTGCATTATTTTCACAGTTTATGGTGGCACCATATCATTTATGAAGTACACATACTGCAGTTACACATATGGCTGTATTATTTTCAGCACTGCAAGTTCAATTAGTAGTTTTACTGAGCTAAGACTGTCAAAACAACAGCAGGAGTACACATCGTATTGCAGCTGTCCAAAATTTATATATGTTTATGCAATAAATACATAGCAGTTTGTGTGCTTCAATTTGGGTCACTGGTTCTAAAATAATACCAGAAACATCAGGTGAAATTCACTGTCACTGACTCAGTTTCAATGACTGTGGCTCCAGCTCTTTGTTTACACCTGGGATAATTATGGCATGATCATGGGTCACAGAAGCACTGCTTCTTCCCTGCCCAGAGATGTCATGAGACAAAACGCTGATGTGAGCAACCGGGTCTCTTATTCACAGACCAAACCTTTAAATACAAATTCATGTTCACCCCATTGCTCAAGCAGTAGGGTGCCAGAATCTGGCCTTTGGAGGCATCTCTGCCCATAATCCTTTATTTGAGTAATTTGCCAGCACCATAAATGATCCTCTCCATCAGGAAACAGTATCCTAGGGAAAGATGGGCAGGATGGGAAGAAGGAGAAAAATTACGCAAATTTCCTGGGTGATTGTGCTTGCTGAAAAATGTGCCAGTTTGCATGTCACTGATTTATTCCTAGTGCATTAGTCATTAGGGAGGGTAAAACCACAGTGATAACTAGAGGTGCTATCGGGTGCTGTGAACAGATTGCAAACTCATCTTTAGTCAACATCAGTGCTGACTTTCCCCAGCATTTGCATACTAGCTAATTTAGCAAAGAGGTGCCTGTTGTTCAAAGTTATGAGAAAGAGCTTGGTTCCTCCCAAGCTGAAATGCTGGCCTTTCATGCAGGTGCTGAGCAGTAGGAAACTCTGAAAATCAGCTTTTCAGTGCTCCAGTTTGACAATATGCAAACCAGAAGAGAGTAAAAGCTACCTTCTGGTGCATTCAAAAACTTGTTTATAGTCTTCCAAGCTTTCTTCAACCCCTGCATGGAAGGTACCACCGTGAAATTTCTTTCAGCTCCCATGGCTGGTTTTAGTACAATGAGAAGAGGAAGTGGCTTCAAGGCACTAAATCCAAATTAACAGATGTTTCTAGCAGTCCTGTCTTCCTCCTTGCTCCACAAAATAATGGATCTATCCTTATCACCATCCCTTACACATAGACAAATATAAATATAAAAAGGAAAATACTTAGACCAGGAAATGAAGACTTGTTGTGGGACTCAGCAGCCTCTGAGCATGTTTTCTTTCACATCCTGACAGAGCCTGGCATAAATTCAGCTTCTGACACACAGGGGAAAGTATACCTTTTTTGCTCTACTTTTTTTGGCAGTTGTCATTAATTTGGCTCGCTTTCCCCTGCAGTAATGTTGACAAACACATTGCTCATGGTAGCATTTCAGCAAGCCCATTCAGGCAATTTATGTTTCAATATTTACAGACAGCACTGCCTCATGCCAGTTTGATCTTTTTGTAATGAATATGTTTTGACTTGAGACAGGGTGGGAACTTGCCCGTCACAGCCACTGCACCTGAAAGTTTATGCCCCCAGTTTCACAGTACAAAGAAATGTATTAACCCCCATATTATGTGGTTTTCTAGGCTTAAATTTGTATATTTCCTTCCTGTTCTGCATATTGACTCATTTCCTTAAATATGACTTGAGCTTGCTATTGAATTTTAGCCTCAGTACACCAGTAGTGGCCATAACAACCCCAAATTCAGGAGGAAGTGAGGTGACAGCAAAAGACGAAAGATTTTCATTACTTCCATGAGAGAGTACAAATCATTATTTTCTGATGAGAGACAAGGAGAAACAACAGTGGACAGGACAACCAGGGAGTAGCTCATGTATTTCTTTCAGAGGGAACCTTACCTGTCGTGCCGGTGTCCAAGCATGTCTTGTAAACCCCACAGAGATACTGACCTGGATTCACAGAGTTGTCAGCAATTCTCTCTTGTAGTTGAATGTGTTTAAAGATCCCTTACAAAAGAGCAGAAGCCGAGAGTGCTTTTCCTCAGGAGCTGAGGAAATTAAAGAACAACTGCTTTTCTCCTCTACCTTAACAAATATTTGAGGTTTCTGGTATTCATTCCATCTGGATCCCACTGGACATTTTGCTTAATAAAAGTTCCTCTACTTTTTTTAAGTGGGTTAAACATTTATGATTTTAATCCACCAGAGAACAGATTTCAACTGCAAATGTGATCTTGCTTTTCCATGCTCAGGCAGATATTTGCTCCAAGAGAAGCCTTTGAGTGTAAATACCAAGGATACAGCAAATGTTCTTGATTCAAAATTGCTTTTAAGCCAGGAGCTGTCTTCTTTCTTTATATCTGGTCCATGATTAAAGAAAAATTTTTTGTTGAATGCCTGCCCCCGGCTCTCTTTCAGCGAGGCGAGAGACCGATGTGATACACATTGTTACAGGAGTGGCTGGCTATTCAGCGTCAGCTGGGCTGTGCTCAAGCCTCCGATGGCTCAAGCACAATTTCCTGCCTGCAAGTGCACCCACTTAGATATCTAACTACGTGATCTGCAAGGAAGTGCTGTGGCTTTAGTTTTTTGCCAGCACTTCAGCATAGATTTAATAATAAACTGCAGGCACCCTACTTGATACTCATATTTAATTGCACCTGAACTGTCAAAATGCAGCCTTTGATCACGGGCAAGTTTCAAGCTCTTGCTTGCAGTTAAGGATGTTACAGGAAGCATCAGGCTGCATTTGGAGTGGAAGGAAACGATGTCAAAGAACCCAGGTGCTTCCATTCATGCAGAATTTGTGGGTAGACACTATGAGGATGAACTGAGACCCTGCTATTGGGATAAAGCTTTAGGAACCCAGGACTCATAGATAGTCAGGCCTTGATAGTCATTGGCCTTGGACAATTCTATTAGCCTCTTTGGCTCCCCTAAAATGATAGTGTGATAACACCTCACTTCCCTCACAGGCCTTGCTGTCAGCTCATTACTTAGTGTCCTGAAGATACTTTGTAGATAAAAAATGCAATTGACAGCAAAGGCCAAATTCTCTTCTCATTCAGCTCAGCCGATATTAAGTGAATTGAGGCGGAGCCAGGGAAACACAGAGGAAGAAGATTTGGCTGTAGGTGTGAAGTACCGTGACTGATCTGTCTCTGCAGAGCTCATTGAGGACGCTCCTTAAGGAAGCTCTTCCAACCAGCTCTCTGGCCTCAGCTGGCACAGAAGCCCCATGCTTATTTTATTTTGTTGCTGCTTCCTTCATAAATTGGCTGCCAAGGACTCAGTACCGCTGTTGATGAAGCCAGTGGGCTTTGGCTTGTGTTGATCGGGATGATCTGCAGGCAGAGGCATCTCCTCGGGTTCTGTGGTGCAGGAGGCATCACTTTGGGGCAGGCAGTGCAAAGGTCACTGGGAGCCACCTGCATCCAACCCAAACTCTGTGGATGAACCAGCACCAGTGTTCAGAAACAAGCCCCAGAGAAGGCCTGTGAGGCTGGGGTCACCTGGACTGGCTGCAGTAGTCATCAGGTAACAGTCCACCCTTTAAACGGAGGAGCAGAAAGGCAGGTGTGATGGCAAGGGACATCCCTTCAAGGGAAACAAAAATATGGGAGACTCTCCATCAGCTGGGTGAGGAAGCTTGACCTTTGAGGATGTCCTCTCTCTATTTTGGGGACAGTGGCACTGGGTCAGGCAGGGTGAGGGGAAAAATACCCCTGTCCCAGGCAGCTGGAGCACTCTGCAGGGACCCACCAGCAGCACACATCCAGGCTCCACCTCTGCTCCTGGGGTATTTTGATTGTAGTGAAAGGCTCAAGAGACAGAGAGAGGAAAAGCTTGCTCTATGCTAGATTGACATTTGAATTGTGAAATGCTTCTAATAAATTGCATCTTAAGGAGGAGCTTCATCTGATCAGCATTTGGATGAGTCTGATACTGAATGACATGGTATCCTATAATACACCACATCTGAGATTATTATTATTGCTGTTACTATTATTATTATTATCATTATTATCATTATTATAATTATTATTATAATCTCAGGGTCTTGGGAATACAATCAAGGAAATATACACAGTGGTTTTATCTAGCTTAGACTGTACTAAAAGAAGATAGAACTTAGTGTCCCTTCTGCCTGTTTAGTGAGAAAGGAATGTCCTATACATGTTCTCTTGGGAAAAAGAAAAAAAAAGAAACAAAAAACCCCCAACCAAACAAAAAAACCCCATGTTTGTGATACTGGCTCACTCATACATCAGAAAATCAATGGAGACACCACTAAGGATCAACAGCTTGACACGCACATGGCTGTGAACTTACTAGTGGGGTAGAGGACTGTTTCCTCCTCCTCTCCCAACCCTGCAGTCCCTATCTGGTCCCTGCCTCATGCTGGGAATAAACACATTCCCAGACACAATGGACACCAGAGGGTTTATCAGCTGCTCCAAAACCAGTGTGATGGTCCAGCTCATGGCCCTTTTCCACAGAAGCCTCGAAGAATAAAACGCACGTACAAGCAAAGGCATGGTACATATCATACTAAAACATGTCCAGACTCTGGCAACTCCCCGAGTCACGTGGATGCACATGACTTTTGGGTTCCATGGACCTGTCCTTCGCATGTGCTTCCTGGGAGCTGCCTTTACACAAGTCATGCAACAGAGAAGGAGCAAAGCACCGGCAACAGCCAACAACAGTATCATTAACTTATAAACCATGATAAATGGAGGTGAACAGCTTCTTATGGCAGACAAAGTATGTAATAGTTGGCCATCTCAGGTTTTGTGGTGATAAATGGTATTTTCAATACCAACATTATGGTTTTCCAAGGGTAACCTCTGATAATAAGTATACCTTTCTGTTTGTGGCAGGGAAAGGAGCCCACAGAGCTGTGCCAGAGGGGCTGCCCACGTGCCCCCATCCCTCCCGCCAGCCCTTCGTGCACCGGCGATCGGGGCGATAGCAATAATTCACCTCTAGCCCGAGATCCAAGAGCCTGAAAGTCACAAGTAACATTGTCATCACCTCATGTACCTCACCACCAGCAGCGGTGCCTCCGAGAGGGCAGGGGAGCAGTGGTGAGGTTGCATGGAGAAGGGCGGGGAGGGATGGCTGCGGAGAGGAGCCCTCGCAGGGTGGTATCCGTGGTATCCGTGGTATCCGTGGCAGTGCCGAGCCACGCTCAGCACACTGAGCTCGTGGGCTGCTGGCACCAGCACCATTGCAGGGAGAACAGGCATCCCAACTGCATTGCTTTCTGTGAAGCCAGCATACAGGAAAAAATCCCCCCAGGTAGGTCAGTGGGACAAGGGTTTTCTTTTTCTGATGATTCTGAGAAACTTCTCCTTCTGGCAGACTGGGGTAAGGTGCTATCTGTAGACACTCTGTGCTAGCAAAACACTTTGGTGATGCAGGGTTTCCCCATACTGGCTTTGGTTAAAGGCCTTTAAAGCTCTTGCACACTTCTGTTGCCCTAAGGGAGAACTATCACCTAAAAGTCTGGCACTTTATACATCAAAGGATGTCAGAAGTAAAATTAAGCTAGATGTTTTCATAAAAGAGTATCATCTTAAAATCCACATTGGGGTTGTTGAGTGAAGAAGCTAGGATCTGAAGAGAAGCTTAAGTAAAAGCTCCACTTAAAAAAAAAAAAGATAGATACAGAATATTTGTACCTTGGGACATTTATTTTCCCTTTTGAGACCCTTCATGAGCTATGCTGGTGTTCAGCTTCTGACTCACGTGCTTGTTCTTAGGAAATTAAACATCATATCCCTGATGTTTTCTTTACATGAACATAAGATGAGCCTGTAAATGTAAGCTGTCTCCACATTTCTTAGTGAGCATATTGCAGCTCCTACAATTATCTTAATAAAATGCACGTAATTGTAAGCTAAATTGCCTCTTACACCATTAACTCGGGTTTTATCTGGCTGTTGTTAGGGACAACCACATGTCACTTATGGGAAGCCAGGGGTTTTGAGATGTAAGCACAAGGGACTCATTTGTTCCCCAGCATCTGATCTGACCCATCTTTAAATAACAGGTTGGCTTTTCAAAGGGATGATCCTCATCACTTCCTTAAATCGCTCAAGCCTCTTTTGAGTGTCTTAGACTGAGCCCATTAATGCAGAACTACCCGTGACTATGTGAAATCGTGGTATTTGTGTCCAGCTAAAGGACAAATTTTTTTCAATTATCAGACCACACACTAGTATAACCACAAGAATAATCCAGAAAAAAACCCAGATTTGACTAAACAGGATGAAAGACACCTTTTAAAAGGTGAATGACAGGATGAAAGAGACACCAGAGGGACAAACTTGGTTCAACATACACAATAAATGCATACACAAATATACATTAAAGAAAAATACCGCTAGTGCTTGTGGTTCTTTCCTCAAACCCAAGAAGCACTATAAAGGATTTTTTTAAAAAATTTTCCTTTTTTCCTAGGTCCTGAAAGCAAAACTGGTGGGCAGAAAAGAAAAAAAGAAGCCAAATTTCACTGAATAACCCCCAAATTACTTAGAAGCAACCATGCAAAAAGATTGGCAAATACAAACACGTTGAATTCAACTCTTTCACATTTTCTTCATTTGCAGTAAGTCATGGATATACTATAAACAGTGGAAAAAAATTTTTTAAAAAAAAAATCTTTTCAGCCAGTGGTGCCTGCTCAGAGCTAATGTGTACTGTGCTGTTTGCATCAAGGCTGCCCCAGGCTGTTCCCTGAGAGACTGGCTTTGCATTGCCTCCAGTGCCCAGCAGGACAGGATATAGCATATTACTGTCAGGATGCACCGGGCTAAGTATAACCAGTCCAAACAGTTCCCAGTTCTCTGGGCCAGCTCAGGCAGAAAACAAAAGCCAGCTCAAAGTGGCTTTAAAGTAGCTGCTCCCAGGCCTCCACTAATAATCAGTCTGCTGGGTCTTCCTCAATCCCATAAACAAGCAGGTCATCCACCTTTGATTGGTAACCAAACAGGGTGGCCTTGTTCCAATGACCTGGGAAGGAAACCTGGAGAGGAGAGCTTTGAAAAGTGTAAGGGTTTATGTACAGCAGAAGTGCCCATCAGACTTTATGAAAGGCTGTTACATACAGGGGCATCATACGTGCTATGCCACTGTAGCTCTAAGTCCTAAATTTGTATTTTATACACAGAAAATAATGAGGACTGAAGATATGGACTGCAAAGGCACGTAATAAAGTGCTTCTGCATCCGTACAGTTTTTCAGACTCCTTTCTGTATAGCTTTTACACTCATCTGTCCCCTGAAAAAACCCTCCTTCTGAAACACCGTAACTCAGCAGTTTTGAAGAAGCAGGTTCAGCCGAGCAGAGAAATGCAAGGGTGGGAATCAAGATCTAAACCTGAAACCCACTGAGCTCAGGCTGTAGCAGGACTTTGATCCAGAAACACCTCTGGTAAATAATTATTTTGATTCCCATATTGTTTGGGGGGCTAAGAGGGTGCACTCTTTTCTGTCAGGAAACAAAATCCACGGCACCCCCTTTTGGGGAAGAACTTTTGCTTCATAATGATAAATAGCCAGTCCTTCTCTTGTACAGCTACCAAACCTCTTTCTTTCCCTAGGCTTTCTGAAGTAGAAATCGTAGTTTAGGATGACATTGGGGCTGCTTCTTTAAAAATGTCAAACCAAGGAATCAACTTCTTTCCCATGCAGGTGAGGCAAGTTTTGTGATACTTAGGTGTTAATTCAGCTCAAGCTATCGATGGGCATGTTCTTGAACAAAATTAAACACTTCAAAGCATGGTTAAATAATGCAGTGTTCCTTGGGGGTCCTAGTTACTTCTAGAAGTCCTTTATAGCCTGGAATTGGCTTGGGGGACATTAGACTTTAATTGGAAAGGCAAATTTAGTCCAACATCCTAAATACAGCCACTTGGTCCTAAGATGTGCCTTTAGTTGACATGAAACTCATTATTACAGAGGACAGCAGTGACAAACTAAACAGCCATTTCCTCCTCCACCCAAGGCAGAAATCAAGTGTAAGCTGAACCCCTGCCAATCATAGCACACTATTAACAGCAGCAATTACAGATAATCACCACAATTACTAATAAAACGTTATCAAGAGTAATGGAATGGGTAATTGCTACCTTTTGTTTAAGAAGGTCCAAGACCATGGCAAGACATGACACACTCAAGAAGGATGGCACTACAATGATTCCCAGCCCCCTTCCTATTCGATGGCGCCCCTTAGGAGACCCCACAGCTACAGTTCAGGAAGAGCGAGGGCAAAGGTGTGTCAATCCTCTTCCCTGGAAGCAGCTTCCAGGGCAAGACTGGGAGCATGGCTGCAGGAAAAAGTACCAGCAAAATAACTGCTTCTTAAGCACTGTGATACCTGAGTGTGACTGAGATGCCCATGGACACCCTGAAAAATTCCCAGCTTGGTGCTTCCCAGAGCTGTGGCTGAGGATCATGCTTGCAGGTTCTAGCTCAGGACAGGCTCGTGGCCGTTCTGTGGCTTGGCTTGACCCTTAGCACTGATCTTTGGTCCCCATCAAGCAGAAGTGCACACATCCTCCCTCAGTCCCCCAAAACGCCTGGCTGTTGGCTACAGAGACTGAACTCAGACAGCTGTGGGAACTGAGCAAATCCTCCCTTCCAGCCTAGTGCGCATTTGCAAAGGCAAAAGTTAGTGCAGCAGAATTGTTAGGCCAAGCCTTCCTGGCTGTGGGTCACCTCTTTACGTGGCCATTGGGGGATGTAGGAGAAAGATATTTTTCCAACTGACATGCTGTCTTCAGAGGTTTGCATTTTACCTCACTCTCAGACTGATTTCCCACATTCCGCAGTAAATTATATATGAGCAAGTGGCAACTGCAGGGTGACAGAGACCAGCAGCATAGGAAGTGTATAAGCTGAGGAACAGCTCATACACTTGCTTATTCTGTTGGAGGAGCTATGCTGATATGGATGTTTGTCCTCTGCAAAGGAAACGACAGTGATTGTAACCTGGTGCACAGGCTTATTCAACTGGCATACACCTAAAGCACGGGTATCCAGTTCCTTGGGGGTTATTCCATGAGGAGCACGTCTGAAACCATTTGGGTAGGCATGGAGTGTGCAGCATGGTCCCATTTTGTGGGGACAGTACTGTTTGCACAGGGTGCAGCAGTGGGAGGCTCATCTGGACAACAGAAACTCATCTTGTTTGGCTCATTTTAATGTATTCAAGTAAAGGAAAGGAGTCTCAGCAATGCACAGAAAAAGAGTATGTTCAGTATTGGTCCAAAAGTGAAGTAGAGAGTAAAATTATTACTATTCTACGTGTCTTCTAACAGTTCACACTGAGCATCAAATCTGGACCTTATCTCGATTCCCAGCACATGCAACTTTTTTCACGTTCACCAAAATATTTGCAGTCACAGGTAAAAGTACCTTTTATTAGTTTTACAGTCCCCTTATATTGCTGTAAAAGAAACAGGATTGGAGTCAGTAGCAACTATGTGTTGCTGAGCACAGAGCAAATTCCCAGGGCTTTTTATTGGATTTCTCTACCTGGTACTAGGCAAATCCCCCAGGGGGATCAAAATTACTGCAAAGTCCAAGAGGAGCAAAAGTTTCACAATAAATAGCTGGCCCAGATCCAGCAGGCAGCCTGGAAGGCTGCCAAGCTGCCATTCCTCAAGTAAAGATGGCTGGAATCTGCAAGTCAGGTCCCAGCAGTGCGAGCAAGTTCAGGGCAATTAGCTGGCAAGTCACTGCAGCACGCACTGGAGTGGGAGGGAAGTCACACAAGTCTGCTGAGCAGGTGGCAGAAGGTCAGGGAGGAAGAGGACACCAAAGAGGGGTGAAGAGACAGTCTCTATCTGATCAATGCAAAGGAAAAAGCCCCTTGCTGTCAGAGAAAGTAGCACAAAGGCATCTGCAAGTACTTCATTAGACATCTGCCATGTGCGCAAACGGTGTCAACTGTATCTGGCTCAAAACAAGGGCTGGAAAACCATTAAAAAAACACACACATACACACACAAAAAATCCACCCACTTCAAAATGTATCCTATGTGGACAACAGCATGACCAGCAGGTCAAGAGAGGTGATTCTTCCCCTCTACTCTGCTCTTATTCTTAAAGCAGAACTTACCTGTTCTGTTCTCACTCACCTGGACTGGTGAGTCCAGCTCTGGGGCCTGCAATGTAAGGAGGACAAGGATCTATTGGACCAAGTCTGGAGGAGGAACATGAAGACGACCAGAGGGATGGAGCACCTCTCCTATGTGGAAAGGCTGAGAGAGCGGGGGTTGTTCAACCAGGAGAAGAAAAGGCTCCAGGGAGACCTTATGGCACCTTCCAGTACCTAAAGGAGGGCTACAAGAAAACCAGAGAAGGACTTTTGACAAGGGCTTGTAGGGAAAGGTGTCCCTGCTCATAGCAGGGGGGTTGGAACTTGATGATCTTTCAGGTCCCTTCCAACCCAAACTATTCTTTGAAGATTCTATAAATTTGCTCAATAGTTAGTGAGGAAGCACACAAAATTTTGCTGGAAATTCTTGGTGGAAATTTTCTACAATATTTTCTGTGACTTACACACTGTCCAGTTGCCTTTCCAAGGTTGCTTTCTGGAGAAAGTGAGGGCAACCATCCTATGATGCCTCAGCACGAATGAGCAAGGCTCTGAAACCTGAGCAGCATGCATACTCTGAGAGACAGTCATGCAGAGATTTGAGAGCAGCCATAAATTCCATACCCTCAACAACTGAGGCACTCTGCCCACACTGGAAAACATCACTGTTAAGAACTTCCCCACTGTGAAGGCAAGCCCATGCTGCCAGCAAGGGCAGCCTGCAAGGGCTATGGTGGAAGCTGCTTCTCCAATGTGTTCCCTTTTCATAATGCTGCTTTGGGGCCAGCCCAGAAATCCTCACCCTCGCTTGCAGGCCACACTAGAAACTACTATGAAATACAAGTTTATCAGTTCTAGAAATATGGACATGAAGTATGAGCACCTGGAACAAAGTAATTTGGGAGTGGATTCCTATGAACTGTACTGAGATATAAATCTCTTTGATGGACAACCATTTTTGACAAGGCATTTCCTGAACAGGATGAGGAATCATGGTTAAATTCCTGGAGACTGATGAGCACTTTCGGGGAATGTGAAAGAAAAATCCCAGGCCTGGGCAAAGAGGGCAGTATTGTTTTTCCTGAACTTTTCTACAAACATTTCTGGGTATTAACAACATGGCAGATGTAACTGAAAGGACTGGATGAGTAGATCAAACATATGAAAGAGCTACTTACATTAGGCTAATGCAAGTTTATGTTTTCAATCTGTATAACTTTGCTGTGGATTTAAATCTCAGCAAACAGCCCTCTCCTCCTAGACAGCTTCACAAAGTCATCTTATCCGCCTTTCACTGCAGCATCTCCATGAAAATGAGATTAATAACACTTGTAAAATATCCTGTGACCTCTAGATACAGGGTATCTCCACACCATAGAATTGCTGGCAAATAAACATGGCTTTTCTATCCCACTCACTCGAAGCCTCAGGTCAGGATATCAAGTTTGCATGAGCAATACAAAGGGTAGAAAAATCGGGCACACCAAGCTCAATTGCTTTTTTATTCTTCAGCCCAAGGAGCCAGAGGGTGTGAATGACCTGGGGTTTTAGGCTCAGGAGATCACGACTGGGAAGAAGAGTAGAGTCTGCTCTCTTGCTCCACTTCGATCTGCTGCACATCACCCCTGCCCAAACCAGGCAGAGCTTTAGCCTCATCTGTGGCTCACATTGCCCTCCCCAGGAGCCACACGCTGAGATATCCCAACAACTGCCATCACACTGGAGACCAGCTGCCAGGAGGAACATCCAGGGCTACAGTGCAGCAGCCTCTGCTGGGGCTCCTGCCATCCATCATCAGCCAGGAAAACAGGCAGGAGGAACAAAGGAGAGGGAGGCGTGACCTTCCACAACACCCTGCAGAGGCAACTCCACACCAGCTCTTTGGAGAGGAACAGTTTCTGTTGCCACGTGTAGAAGATGCGAGATGGGACTCCTACCTACTGCCCCTGCGATGTAACTTGCAACAATGACCAGCAAATGTAAACTGTGGAGTTTCCTACCACCTACAGGAAATTTCTAGTACTAGGGAAGTCTGTGTTTGTGTTTCTGTGTGAGTTTGCACATACATACAAGCTTATGTACTTTAATGATGTTGGTTATTCCTAGGAACGTGGATGATGACAGGCTCTATTTGTCCTGCAAGATTTATACCAAAGGAACAAATTAATCCCTACTTAGGCATCATGCAACAGGATGGGACTGAGCAAAAAGGCAACTCTGCTGGGGCAAGCTTGTGGAGCAAGTTCAGGGAACCCCAGCAAATCAAATCAGAAGGTGGGGATTCCTTTGAAAAGTCTGAGCTCAGTGCCTGCAGTGCCAAGTTGCTTGCTCTGTAGAGATGAGGTATTGCTTACCACAGATGAATTTTGCAGAACCCATCTCTTCATAACAAGTGACACCAGCAGAGCACAGAAGGAGCAGCCCTTTTGCTAATTTGTTAGCATCTTTAGGGAGGTTTGTGTAAGAGCATGTGAATTGTCTCATATAAGCACAGTTCTAGCCAAGGAGACCATGAGATTGAGAGTCTGCTGGCATGAGGATAACGAGGTCTAAATCTGACCTAGATGTTCATTAATTCATGTCACATTCTCACCAGTGGTGTTCAAGTTCAAGTCCACCTCTTCCAAGTTAGCACAACATTATTATGCTGTTCTGTTTCTACAGCATCTGCTAAGAAGCAGATGCAGTGAGGTCATGGTAAGCTTTGGTCATGTGGGAGCAAAGTAAATTCTCAGAGCCTTTAAAAGGCAAGAAGAGATAAAAGAGAAGCAAGACTTCCTTGAGGAAGGGATGATGTATGGATATTGCAGTGTCAGGCTATGTAAACACAGCTGCAAATCTCCATGTAGAGTCAAGCTGGTTTACGGGGTGTTTATTACACATCTAGATGGATATCTCTTTATATACTCATAGAAAACAAATATCCACATAAAACACCCTTCTGCAAGCACTACTCAGGCCTCTTCATTGCAAAGAAATCGTTACAAGTGGGATAAGGGAACACTGTGAAGCATTCAGATCAGAGAAGTGGCTACAGGTGAGCGATTGGGTCTCTCTCCCAATGAGACCGATGGCATTGCAGTCCAGCACTCCATGGTAGCACTACCAAAGCATCTTCTACAGTCCTGCAAGCACGGCCACCACTGGGTCTTTTAACAGCAGTTTGAGGCTATCAATCAGCTGCCAACATGCCATCAATGCAGGGAAGAGTCACCAAAACAGACAGTAGCACTGTAGTATCATTGGACATAGGATAGAAATTGTCTCTAAAAGAAATGTGGACATAAAACCAAATAAAATCGGTTGGCTTGGCAAGGGATCAGTCTGGTTTATCATTTATGGATGCAATACCTTGGCTTGCTTTCCTGCAGGCAGTCACCAGGAAAAAAAACATGGCTGGAGGGATACCTGACATCAGATTTTGAACCTTTATGGCAAGCTCTGCACATATTATTCTCAACTTGCAACCCACAGTGTAGGAGTTTGCTGCTTCTCATATTTTTTTTTCAGCCAGATCAGCACCCTAAGCTCCAGCTACATCATCTTTTGTGTCAAAACAAAGAAGAGGGTGGTAACAAATAGCCAATAAGAAAGGCATATCTCCTTTACAGTGTCTCTTCCCTGGCACAACTTTTACAACTAAACTGCCTGTTAACTTTCCTCTGTACCTAGCATCACACCTATGAATTCCAATATCGCCTGTATGGACCTTCTTTTCTCTCCAAATTCTTCCAGATTTCTTTCAGAGGGGCTCTATACCAGTCAGCAGAGACTAAGCTAGAACAAGAAAAAAGAGTTGCATATGGGGACTAGCCTGTTAATGAAGCTCCAGCTGAGAGAATGATGACAACTTCCAAAAGAGCCATCACTAGACTTCTCTACTCTAGGCCTGACAGCTGCTGAGCAAAGGGGATGCTTTTAACAGATGTCTTGCTACCCCTTAGCCCCATGGCACTGGACCACTAGAACATGGAGGACTGAAGACACAGTGGTGTCTCTCTTGCTGGTGAAAACCCTTGATGTGGCTGGTCAAGTATTGGTGCTAACCCAGGAAAACACAGATGCTACACTCCTGACCAGCTTCCTACTGCATTACACACCAATCCATCAGCGCATGTTTCTTCAGTACAGACATAGCTGCAAAATTTGGAAAATAAAATACCAAAATAGCTGTGAAGAATGTCTGTAACCATCTATTGAAGGAAACCTAAACGTGAGTGTGCATAAATCCATGAGAACTGATGAAATTCCTCTGCAGGTCCTGAGGGACCTGAGAGATGAAGTCACTAAGCCACCATCTGTCATTTTTGAAAAATCGTGGCAGTCAGGTGAAGTCCCTCATGACTGAAGAAAGGGAAATATAACTTCTGTTCTTAAAAAGGGGCATGGCCAGCAGGTCAAAGGAGGTGATTCTCATCCTCTACTCCTCTCTTGTGAGACTCCACCTGGAGTGCTGCATCCAGCTCTGGGGTCCTCAGCATAAAGAGGACACAGAACTGTTAGAGCAAGTCCAGAGGAGAAACACAGAGCTTATGAGAGGATTGGAGCAACTTCCCTCTAAAGACAGGCTGAGAAAGCTGGGCTGTTCAGCCTGGAGAGGAGAAGGTTGCATGAAGACCTCACAGCAAATTTCAAGTACCTGAAGGGAGCCTTCAGGGAAGCCAGAGAGAGACTGCTCATCGTGAACTGTAGTGATAGGAAAAGGAGAAATGGGCACAAATTGAAGGAGGGCAAATTTAGGTTGGATATTAGGAAGATAATGTTTACTGTGAGCATGGTANCTCAGCATAAAGAGGACACAGAACTGTTAGAGCAAGTCCAGAGGAGAAACACAGAGCTTATGAGAGGATTGGAGCAACTTCCCTCTAAAGACAGGCTGAGAAAGCTGGGCTGTTCAGCCTGGAGAGGAGAAGGTTGCATGAAGACCTCACAGCAAATTTCAAGTACCTGAAGGGAGCCTTCAGGGAAGCCAGAGAGAGACTGCTCATCGTGAACTGTAGTGATAGGAAAAGGAGAAATGGGCACAAATTGAAGGAGGGCAAATTTAGGTTGGATATTAGGAAGATAATGTTTACTGTGAGCATGGTAAGACACTGGAACAGGTTACCCAGGGAGGTTGTGGACACCTCAATCCTGGCAGTGTTAAAAGCCAGGCTGGACAAGGCCTTGAGCAACCTGGTTTAGTGGGAGGTATCCCTGCCTATGGCAGCAGGGTTGGGAATAGATGACCTTTAAGGTCCATTCAAACCCCTTAACATTCTATGACTGGAGTAGTTATGTAGCATCTATTGCAT
Source organism: Tichodroma muraria (assembly GCA_013390105.1). Lineage (NCBI taxonomy): Eukaryota > Metazoa > Chordata > Aves > Passeriformes > Sittidae > Tichodroma > Tichodroma muraria. Next base: position 41,680 of record WAAG01068912.1, on the reverse strand, counting down.
AACTATCAGATATTATGGCATCCATGGGTAACCTTTATTATTTCCAAAATTTCTTTCTGTATTAAAAATAAAAAATCCCAAACTTCCTAATCACATATCTTTTCCTCACAGTTAACTTCTCACTGTAGTGACTAACCAGATATACCAATCACCTCAACAGAGATTCTCTTAAACTGTGGCACACACTTTAAATTTTCAGCATGGCTGCAGCAAGAAGCTCCATTTTATGATTTAGAAACTGAAGTCTTCAGTTGCAATAATAATTTTGCAGTCATTATGTATTTTGTTAAGGGAGTTCCTGATGCTCCTGCATCAGGAGCACTTTAAGAGCAGAGAGCTTCTGGCTTTAATAAAAGTATTCCACTTTTCCAAACATTATCAGATGAGATGGGAGGTTTTTTCCCTTATTTATTTTTCCTCTGGGCAGGCTTAGTACCCAACAACCCAGAAACTCCTTCAAGGACAATACAAGGCACTCTGAATCACGGATGTCTCAGACACTCTCATGCCATCCTGCATCCCCTCCCACTGAGGGAAAAGTAGAGAAGGGCAACTAAATCCTCCCCCAGCAAAAGTGAGTGGTGAGGGGAGATGTAAGCTGCTTCCCCCTGCTTTTCTCTCCCTCCATGTCCTCCCTCCGTGTGTGGCTCTGAGGAGGGTGGTAAAAGGTGCGAGCTGTTGTGGGAGAAGGAGAAGCAGCATTTCTCACAACTGAATTTTTGCCAGCATGAGCTTCGGTTCATGAACTCAGCCTCTGGCCCCAAGGCTAAGTTCAATTGTGTCTGAAGTCTGATGAATTGCTTTGCATTGCTCTAATATAAATTTTTATTTCAGCTGAGGTTTTTTCCAAGGCAGGAGACAATTCCTCTGCCTGACTGAAAAACAGGCTTTGAGGGCTGTTTGTAATGTATTAAAAGGGATTTGCTTTGTTAATTTTCACAAATTCCAAGTCCATTATGCAGGCATATGAAATGTACAGTTAAAAAAAATTGTGATCCATCTAAGGCTCACAGAGGTTCTCTTCTTTGTATCATGTCCAGTTGAGATGATCAAGATCCTGAACTTCAGGATTTTGTAATTCATAGTGAAAACTTCTACTGTAAAAAGATATTTCTAATACTAAGTGTCTCTTTATGAGACAAAAATGTAACAAGATCTAGTGGCTAGAAACTTGGCTAAGAAGATACAATTAATTTTAATAATCACTAACCATTGAGAGTAATTAGTTGCTGGATCAAACTACCACTGAATAACAATAATTTTTTAAAATCTTAATTTCTGGCTTCATTTAATTGAAAGTACAGGTTTCCTTATAAGGTGCACTGTAGCTCAAACAGAAGTTACAGGGCTGAAGCAGAGATTACTCAGAAATATGCTATGACCTGCATTATACAGGTCAGGCTGGATGATCTACTAGTCCCTTCTGGCCCTAAATCCTATGAATTATGAATCTAGGGTGCTCTCCTTAGAGAGTTTGAAAATGCTTTGCTGACACGAGGTTATAATCCACTGTCATACTGCAAGCCAACCATGGCATCACCTCAACATCCCAAATCTATGTTTTATGGCCATCTCTGAAGAGATAAACTTTACTTATTAGGGTATTAAATATTTCTGAGGAATAGCTAGCAGACCTGAAATGTGGAAAATTTCCCTTTTACAAAGCGAGAGCAGGACAGATGTGCATTATGAATATCCCTGGGCCAAGGACCTGTGTCTGCCCAGCAGAAGCACCATCTACGTCTAAGCTGACGTCTTAATGTCACCCTAGCAGAGCCACAGTGACCTCAGCTAAGGATACAGGCTTTTCCTCACTGAAAGAGCAAATAACCTGACCATCTACCCCATCTCTCTGTATTATAGACAAAACGTAGGGATGAAGACTCTCCTACTTTAGATACTGCTAAACAAGCACTATAGCAAGGCAGTGCATGCTCATGTGGACACACTGACACCAGTATTAAAACACAGGCATGTGGATGGCCCATCCCTGGAAGTGGTCAAGGCCAGGCTGGACAGGGCTTTGTCCCTGCCCATGGCAGGGTGTTGGAAGTAGATTATATTTAAGGTCCCCTCCAACCCAAACCATTCTATCATTCTATGATAACGAGGAATAAAGTTTCAATAGGCAACTTTAAGCTATACAGGGATTGTTTCTTTTAGTTTCAGACTAACAAGACTGCAGGTTGAAATTGCCCCTATGAACTCAGCTCAAGCTTTGGGAGACTTCTCTATCCCAACACAGTAACACAATGAAGACTGGTCCCAAAGCAGCTCAGGTCCAGAAGATGCCCCACTTTTGTGAAGTAGGGAGCCCAAGCCAGCCAGCCAGCCTGGCAGACACAGATGAGTTCTTCCCTTGGCACCCTCCCACCACCGGCACAGCAAGATCCCCCCATACCCAGGGTCAGCCTATGCCCAGCAGCTTCACAGCTCTGGCTGGATCCAGACCACGCTCTCTGCTACAGCAGGTCTCCAGGGGTGCAGCATGGGGTGCTGAGCCATGATCCAGAGCTTTCCTGGACTTCCTAGTGCTATTGAGGGGAAGGATTAACTTCTGAGGATCAATAAAGCCTGGGAAACCCAAAGATGTCCACTGAAATAGCATTAACACGCCTGAACTCAAATGCCTCCTCTTTACAGAGACAACAAGAGCTTCAGAGGCCTTTTCTGTGTGGCTTACAGATAGAGGAGGGTTGACTGATCATGTACAAACTTTGATAGTGAAACAAGTGTGTGACCATCAAGGCTTGGAACAACTGTGACCCTACAAACTTCTAAGGGAATCTAATCACTCCAGTATCAGATCTGATGAAGCAATGTTTGAGAACAAAGCAGGCAATGACCCCAGAGAGGATCATCCCAGGCTCCTGCTCTAAGAGTGTGACCAGACAGCTGCTCTTTGCCCATGTGACTTGTGTAAAGCCTCCCCCTGCCCCTCAAGGCATCCCTCCATTGCAATAGTTGAACCACAGATCTCTTACACGTAAAGCTGCTATAGAATGAGCCTACTGAATGCTTTTTACAAACTCCTGATCCAAACCTGCTGAAGAAGGTATTGCATTTAACTTCCGCAATTAAACCCAACAGGTATTTTTTAGTATGCTACTGCATTGCTCAGCATGCCCTTTCTCGCCCTTCACAGTCTCATGGCCTTCCTACTTTTTATTTTGACCTAAGGTAGCATTTTCAACAGGCACACATCATGTGAAGAAAACAGAAAATTAGCAGCCTAGTGATTTGCTGATGCTCTTGTTAAGTCAAACAGAGAGAGCACCCTTGTATTCATAAAACTCCACTACAGAAACCTCAGCAATGAGAAGTTAGGAAGTTGCTGCTCCAGTCAAATTACCCTTAGGTCTGTTTTGAACCATTCTGTAATCAAGAAAAATTGAGGGAGCAATGGTCTTGCTTCCTTACTGAGCCTCTTTTTTCTGCTTTGGCCAAGGACTCTGGAAAACTGTGCCCATTCCTAAGACTGTGCTAGGGTTTTGTTACAGGGTATGTGTGGGTATGAGGCAGGTGGGAGCTGTAAGCAGCAGAGCATTGACTGCCTCATCTGGGACAGGGCTTAATGGTTCTGAAGCATTCTGCTGAGGATCTTCAAGACTTGGGGAAATAGATTATACATGATAATAAAACATATACTGAAACAAACATTCTTCTTTAAATGAGGAATAACCCCACTCCAAGTTCAACAAATGCCTGTGCTTTGTCTTGGTTCCCCTCATGTAAAGAGTGGGTTCAGATTTAGTTCAGGATTTTAGTTCAGAGCAAAGTGTTGAACTATGGGTTGTGAAAGGCATATCTACCACAATAGTGGAGCTCTATAAATAACCTAAACGAAAAACACTTGGACAGACAAATGTAGCTAAAGGACTTCATACTTCAGTGGGCAAAACCACAAAATACCAAAATAATTAAATTTGTCCCTCAGAAGCCTTGAAAATAATTGGGTCAAGTTTCCCTATTTCACCCCCTCCTATTTTATAAGATAATTATGAATAAGTCAATACACCCAGTTTCTGGAAGCAAAATTTTGCACACCCTTCTTTTTCCTCCTTTCTGCTTCCAAAGAAGAAAACAAAAGAAAGAATAACTCAGTCTGAGCACTGTTAGGTCTGCAATATGCCACTGGCTTTCCTCCACACAGCTCCCTTTAAGTCAAACCAGCTGATTAGGTCCGAGATGCCTGTCTCTGTAGAATCTCTCTTCCCAGAGCCAACAAAAAACAGAATTGTGGTTGCCTGAACCAGAACAGTGCTTCTGGGATTTTTTCATGCACTCTTCCTGTGAAGAAGAGTCAACATAATAGTGCAATATGACAAGATGTTGAGCCACAGTGCCAAGACAACTTGCACACTTTGCATTTTTCCTATTAGAGATGCATCAGTGGTTCTGGAAGGGAAAAGAGGGAGAGGAAAAGAGAGAAAATAGTACAGAGGAGTCAAGTCCAGCTCCAAAAGCCTTTGTATTTTCATTTTTCTATCAAGATGAGTTATTACAAGACAGCGATGATTTGTAGACTTCAAGTATTGCAATAAATTTGCCCCTTTATTAAAACTGTTTTCCCAGGGGGAAAAAAAACAAAAAATCCCCCCCCAAAAAAACCTCAGAAAACCAACCAAACACCAAAGCAAACAAAAACCAGGACCAAAAGAAAAATGACCAGAACATTACAAACTACAAAGCACCCTCAACTGCAGATCTCATGCTAAGATGAGCAAACAGAGAAAAAAACTAAAAGCAGAATCTTCTTCCAGATCCCTCCTTGCAGTTTTTCTGGGTAACATTCCTCCCAGATCACACTACCAAAAAAAACTGAATTCAATTTCTTTTCTTAATACCAGGAACGAAGAAATATTGAAAGTTTTGAATGCATTTTCCAATTTTCATTTTTCTTCTGAACTTAGATCTGATTTTAGGCTGGTTCATCCAGACATTTTCGATTTAAGGGAAAGAAGGTTTGTACTTTACCTCTGCACCCTTCCAAATCAGGGTTCTCCCCAGTGCCAATGCAGGGTGTGGCAGCAACCAGAAGTCGTCCTTGTGCCGCAGTCCCCCCTCCCCCAGCATCCCTCCAGCTGGGTGCCCACAGGGATGTCCCCGGTCAGGGTCAGGACTGTCAGCCCTGCCCTGGCTGCCCTCTCCAGCCCAGGGTGCTGTGTAGCAGGGAGCCTTTCAGCCACCCCAAGCACCCAGGCTGCCTGCTCTGGACCCGAGCAAATGAGCAGCAAAACCCTGCTTGGGTTGTCACCCACCTGCCCAGGCTTAGTCCCCACAGCAGAGCACCAGGGCCACCACTGCCCTCAGGACCATTTTTGCAGCCCGTCCTACACTGTGACCTCATCTCACAAAGAGTCTGTGACTTTTCACAGCTCTTGAATCCTTATAATTTGTAGTGACAGAGAAAGGGGTTGCCTGTTGCTGATGGGCCTGTCTCCCATGCTGGAGGTATGCACATATCTGATCAGTCATAAGGAGATGGCAATTCATTTTCAGCCTTTTTCACTGTTAAATGCAAATGCAAAAGTAGATTATGGGGCAGGAAGGTGGTATAATTTCTAATGGAAATCAGCTTAATTATAAATTAGAAACATTAAAAGTGTATTACCCTCACAAAGGAAAGTATTAACTCCCAATTGTTTTAAAAACCCTGCTGCTCTGCTGTTTTAACACAGTCAACTCTAAACCTCAAGGCTGATAAGAGTTCACTCCGTGTTCTTTTTTTCAAGTAAGAAGATATTTGGATTGACTTCCCTCCCCACCCCACCTCGCTTCTAAAGTGTCACTAAATTGCACCACAGTGTTACAGATCCATGAGCTGTATTGTAGATGCTTGCTCTTAAAGGTCCACAAATCCCAACTGATTGTTAGGTGACAACCTGTGCCTAGATTCATGGCAGAGATTATTAATTTAACCATTTACAGGGCTTCCTGACAGAGGTTTTTAATCCCGTGAATTATTTTTAGAAGAGCTACATCAGGAATTTCAGAGCTGCTTTATTATCTATGATCAAACCTTGGCTGCAAATTCAGAATATCATCCCTACTTGAGGAGAGCGAACGTATCTATGTATGTACGTATGGGGATATAACAAGAGTCCTTCAGACCTATCCTGACAATGAAGTTCATGGATTTACATCCATTCTAAAGGTGTAGTAGAAAAAGGACAGAAGGTTACAAGTTTCATTCCAATATAAAGCGTGAATTTAGCCCCAGCACAGCTTTGCTCTATGGAACTGTGAGCCTGAAATGTGCCAGACGCCCTCAATTGACAGAGGGTATTTTTTCAGGAAAAAGAAAATTAACCAGAGACTCGTATTTCCAAATACGGCTCACCAGTTACCCTCTGTTGAGACTCTGACTCCTGCACTGAGCTAGTAATATTTCTGCACAGAAACTTTCCTGCAAAAGTAGTTTTTGCTCCGATAAAAATTTCTGCACAGAAACTAGGCAAAGAAGAGCTACTTTTTAGATATAAATCACTTTTCAGCAAAACATTTCCTCTTTGGCCTTGCCTTTCAGTTAAAAGAGCTTTTCCAAGCTACCTTTTTAAAGATCATAACATGAACTGTGAAAGGGCTGGCCTTATGGGGAAGGGCAAGGCTCTACACTAGCTTTTCTTTCTCCATCCATAGGGTCACACCCACAGGATTTAGGCAGGTGCTGCAGACACCTTTGGGGGCGTGAAAGAGAGGGAGGTGCACGCCAGATGTGCATCCTCACACCCACCTGTGCATAAAGCTGTGGAGAAACGGGGTTGGCAAGCACAGCAAGCCCCTTCCTGCTCGGAAGAGCCCATGCCCTCTCCTTGATGGTGGCAAAACCCCATTGTCTTGGCAGGGAAGACTGAGCCCTGAACACAGCAGGGCTGCAGAAACCTCTCCTCAAGGCCGCCAGCCAGGCGCAGGAGCTCCTTTGATTCTTTGGGCTGGCATCTGCCGCAGATACTGACGTGGAAAAACGGCTGCAAAAGCAGCAACACGCTGCCAAAAGGGGGAGAGCAATAGGTGTGGGATTTGCCTTTCATCGGCCGTGGAAATTCCAGCATCTCTTCTGCAGCTCGTTGGGCTGGGAGTCCCAAAAACCTAATAAACTGGGAGCCAAGCATCCACCGTGTTGGGAAGCACGTCCTCAGATCACCCTTCGGTCATGTTTATACATTTAGGCTAGATGCAAAGCTTGTGGCGAGCTATCAATTATAAATCCTCAAAGGCTTTTGCACTGTTATAAATGATATAGCATGAGAAATGTTAGAGTCACAGCACAAGTGTTTTCCTAAGCAAAGGCATACAGCCCGGAGCCAGGAATGAGGTAATTACTTGTACAATAGAAATGTAAATTCAGTAACCTGAAGCGGGCGGGGGTGGGGGAACACAGAAGCGATACAAGTCCTTACAGAGCCAGGTCCCAGAGGTAAGTTTCAGGCACCAAGAGGCAAGCAGACAGGAGGGAAGAGAAAGTTTTCTGTGAAGAAATACGGCAACCAGAATAGTTTCTCTAGAAGTCACCTTTAAAATCAGGGGAAGAGGTAACAGAGTATCCCAGCCCCAGTAGCAGAAGACAATGAACTTCAAAAAGCTAGCTGTTTGAGGGATTAGCCAGAAAAAATAAATACTTAAAGCTAAGTACAATATTAATAGTTCTTTTATTTTATTAACTTTATTCTAGTATCACACACCCTCAGGCCTAAGTAAACATCCTTTATCCTTCATTCGCATCTGGCAAAAATGCTGACTGTCGAGAAACATAAAACACAGGGTTTCCAATCCTCCTGGGGCGGAATCAGAGGATTAGTATGCTTTAACAACAAACAACAGCTGAAAAAAACCCCAACATTCCCGGGGTATCACAAACCTCCCCAGAGAGGAGGAAAGCTCCTTCAAGAGCAGCTGGGCTTGGGAGCCCCTCTGATGTTCAGAAGGGGGTGGGAAGGACCCTGTGCACAAAGGGTGCAGCACAGATCCACGAGCAGCGCTGGAAGCCTCTCTGCCTGGAGACAGAAGCCACACTCCAAACCCCCACACAGAAGGAGCTCGGGACACCTACCTGAAGGAGCCCAAGGCGGGAGGAGAACCACTGGAACCATCAGGAAGAGAATAAGCAGGAAGACCACAACAATCCCACCTCGGGCTCAGCAGAACCATTATTCCCCAGCTGCTTCCCATCATTCTCCAGCCCCTCTGTCTAAACAAGTCAGCTGAAACCCATAGCCCAGAGGCAGCCCTTTGAGTGGCTCAAAACTCGAGAGGGATAAACTAGCTGTGTTTTGGCCAGACCTGATTGAAAACCCCCAGTCCTACAGTCAGCAGGGCACTGGCAGTTAAAGCTCATCAGCTGGTGAAAATCAGCTCCACGTGCCCACCGTAGGTGCAACTGCAGGAATTTGCATCCTGCAAGGCACTGTTGAATGCGTCCTGGTTTCCTTTACACAGTCAAAAATAAAGCTTGTTATTTGCTGAGGTTTGGGATGGGGGGTGGGGACATGGCAACAAGATTCTGAAATTCTTAAATAAATGGAGCCAGCAGTGTTTTGAAATAGTGCTTGTTCATATTGAGGCTTTGCCCAAAAAAAAAGAAAGAAAAAGGTAAAAAAAAAAAAAAAAAGGAAAAAGTATGGCCTTGTGGCTTTCTTATAAAACCTTGCTGCATCAAAAAGTTTGTAATATAAATGGCTGCTTTTACTGACTGCACCAGTGCAGCTGGGCTGCCTAATCCTCAGGTAGCCATGCTTATAAATACTGCTCAGACAGGCAGGTTAGATCAGATTTTCTCATGAGCTCACCCAGGATGGCTGGCTTTCACGGACAGGCACGCTGTTATCTCTTTTAGCAGCCAGGGTTTTAACAGCCAGCTTTTGAAAGCCAGCCACAGTTTTCAAAGAGTCAGTCCTGGGAGGAGGAGAAGGAGGTGGCAGAGAAGAGTATCTTTCATCATCAACCAGACACGGGAGGAGCTGCGCCTGGATCGATGCCAGCGGAGACTGTATCACTCACTGTCAGGCCAAGCCGGGCCAATTCCAACAGGCAGCGACCAGGCTGCTGCAGAGCCCTGGGCTCTCCCTGGTGGGAACAGGCCTACTGAGTCCCAAGTGCCCCTGGAACGCTGGAACCTGTTTTTGCCTAGGGGGTAAAGTGTAGCAACAAAGGAGATGGAGCTAACCCCCTTCCTCTGCATCCTTGAGAGCATCCCAGCACTCTGGTACTCAAGGGATGGGTTCTTCCCACTGCAACACCTCACCCTAGAAACACCAGTGGGGGAGGACAGAGAGATGGGACGTGCTCATTTCAATGAGGATTGTTCACCTTATCATACAAGCCGGTGTTTTTAACATCAAAGAACAGCAATGCTTCCAGTTGGACCTCCTGGCACTGTGGTTCCTGCCCCTCAAGAGTATTTATCCCAGTGGCAGGGTCACCTCCATAAAGGGTGACATACCCTTAGCTAAAGGAAAACATCTTGCAAAGAAAGGATTTACCATTGAAACAATAAAATGAAGATGCATTACCAGTAGAGCTTAAATTGTAGGAGGATGACTAATCAGAGCCTAGCTTTGGATGGCCTGTGTCTGGCAAGAAAGCGTTAACCTAGACCTCCTTAGCCAAGACACCCAGAAAATCACCTTCAGTTCTGCTGCCTTTGAGCTGATCACTACCGAGGTGTTTCAGAACAGCAAACACAACACGGGGCTGCAGCCCCGGGGAGAAATAAATCCCTCAGGAGTGCACGGGGAGAAGTCCCACAAGAGAAGCAGATTAAGGAGTGTTCTGAGGAGCGCAGCACAAGGCCCCGTGTCTGACGCCGCCTCAGCGCTCGCCCCTGCGCTGTCCTCAGTCAGTTGCCAAGAGCTGCAGGGCACGAGCTGCCCTTCCTGTCAAAAGCCATTCTGTGGCAATCTCGCTCTGGGCACTTGACTGATGTGTCAGGAGAGCCCCAAAGAGACGAGGGAGGTGACATTATTGCTGCCACGGAAGAAAAGTGCAGATAATGAAAACTGTGGCTGTGTCAACAGTGCTGCTGAGGAAAGGCTTTTTCCTCTGTGTTTCTGTTTCTTAAAAAAAAAGAAGCAAATCTCCAAGCACTGGCAAAAGAAAAAGTGTTTTTATGGGAGTCTACTGAAAAACGCAGCCAACATGAAGCCGTTTGAGCTTGCTGGCTCCGCTAGTGTTAAACCCAATGCATCCCTCAGTGAAGGATGCTGGGCAAAAGGGGCTTTGCCCACATTTCCTTGTCTGTCCTTATAGTGATCCCAGTGGTGCCAGCCCAGCTGAAAAAAAGAAGTTGAAAAAAAGCCACTACATCTGCACGTACTCTCAAGAAGGGCCAGTGCATAATAGCTCCCTGATGAGGGTCTGAGCTTCAGCTACAGACCCAGCCCAGCACAGGAGACTTGCACCCAGCAACCCCACAGGCACAGGAGCTCCCTTTCTTTCTTGAGCACCATCAAGCCTGAGAAAAAAAAAGCCAAAGCTCAGGTCTTCATAGCACCCTTCCAAATTCAAGGAAGTCAGCAGTGAACAGTGGGACAGGGTTAGTTTTGGCCCATTTGGATCACAAAGTGCAGTGGCAAAAACTTCGTTTGCCAAAAAAGGGGTGATCCACCTAAATGATTTCTGCCAGAGGGCACAAGTTGTCTTTACCTTCCAGTTGCCAAGGGCTACAATACGGGAGGGGAGAGAAGGATGGTCATTTGGAGGCCAGAGTTACTAGCCCATGTGCTTTGGAGAAAAGACTTCATCCTTCTCTGCCTCTCTCTCTTACCCAGTTTCAGCTGAATTCAAAGGAGTCTCAGAGGTATAAGTCTTAAAAATAACTGAACTTCCACATGACTGATGAGACATAGTAGTCTAGAAGAATAAGAGCTCCCAGGGAAAAGCACATGGCCAAGACCAGGCACAACTGACCAGTGGGTCAGCAGTGCCATTTGTCTGCATGGCCCCTACCTGGACACTTGAGCAACATGGCCAGGCAGCCAGGGGAAGGGAGCACAGGCACAGCCTTCCCAGGGTTCACCAGGTCTTCTGCTCATGGGACATAACTTCAAACAATACAGGATATTGCTGGGGAGAGGAAACAATTTTAAAGTCATTTTCTGTGACTGCTTTCTTTTACAGGGCACTTCCACGCTTTAGAGAGAGACTCAGCATCAAATTCCTTGGCTGCAATTTGAAGGCACACTATCTATGCTGAGAACAATCTCCCCGTTTCAGATTCGGGGATTTGTCCTGTATGCTACACGAACACACCATTTCCAGCACAGGGTTGCACACCTTCCTACGGCAAAATCCAGTCAGGGCTGTAGGCTTCATGCAGCAATATCTGGCAGCTGACCACAATGATCCTTTGAGCCTTAAAATTAATTAATGAAAAACTGAGAGTAAGCTAATCACTTTCAGTTTTAATTATATACGTTTCATATGATATCAGAATGAATGCCTATCAGTTTGATGAGATTACAAGCAAAAAGTGCAGAAGAGAAGAAAACTTTTCTTCACTTTTGCTTGTGTATCACAAAGCAAAAAACAAAAAAGGAACAAAACAAACAGATGCAATCTCCTCTTTCACAGTCCATTATACAGATTCCTGGAAGAAAATACCCAGCCCTACAAGGATCTCCACTAAAAGACAGATTCAGTTCCTGTCACTTCTGACATGGAAGTGCATGCAGAAGTAGTGAAGGTTTGCTTTGGCTTATGGTTCTCTGCTGGTAATTGTTCTTACTGAGCAGTGGGGCATTCTTCTTTGTGAAACAAATCAATAAATATTTAATTCATAAATGCAAGAGAGGTGATGAGCAAAATATACAACTAATAAAGATAAATGGCTTTCGTACCCATGAAGAAGTCTCATAAAGAGTCAGTGGAAAAAGTGTCCCTGCTGAGCAAAGAGAGCAAAATAAATGGGAGATTATATACTGCAAACACAGCATTGAATTAAAAAAAAAAAGCCAAAACCAAACAAAACCCCCCCCAAAATGCCCAAAATCACAAGAGAAAACAACAGTAATGTATCATTAATGCTGAGTGTTTAAATCTACAGAAGCCAGCACAACATGAAGGAAGATTCCCGAGGCAACATTAATTGGGACTTATTGCGGGTTCTGTTATTGATAATTGCATACGTTCAACTGCATGAACAAACTGCCAAAGCTGTATACAACTGGAATGCAAATCAGAGAGGTGCAGTCATGTGGTTTCTCCTACACTGTGAGACCCAGCAGGCAACACGTGCAGCAGGAACGGCTTATGGGTCACCTATAGATGCACACACATGTATATATGTTCCATGGACGAGCACAAGGCAAAAATTCCACCCACAGTATCTTCAAGATAAGTTGTTTGTGTTTATTTATTTGCAGGCAAGTTAAAGATGGGGCTATTCTTTTAGTGCTTGCATAATTTAATTTGTTTCATCTGTTGTATCTGAAAATGCTGAGACACAACAAGAATGTAACACTCCCTAAGTGGTAAAGTACTTTTATTTAGTCATTTCTATGGCCAAATGAAAACTTTGTGTTATTTCATATCCCATACTGCAAGTAAAACTGCAGCTGAGCTAACATGCTCCAATCCCTATGCCTGTTTTCCAAGGCGCAACGTCCTGGGGCCATATTCTCTAAATTGTCTGCAAAGGCCTTGGAACCACACAAATGCAGCCCAGAGAAGGGGCCCCATCCATCAGTAGTGCCCTGAAAGGCCAGGGTCTGTCTTGGCTCCAGCAAGTAACATTGTACCTTACCGGCACCAGGCGGTCACAACTTGGCACATGGCCCTCAAGTCCATCATGGAGGGGGGTATTATTTGCATCACTGAGATTCCCAGAAACCCCAAGGGAGATCAGATTCCTGCTGCAAGTACAAAGAAAATTGCCCCTCATGTCCAGGTAGGCTATTAACCTTTCAGAGAAGAGTTAAAGTGTGAGTGGGTCATCCTTTCAAACAATTGCAATTTCACAGGGGGAGAACTGACCCTTCCACTGAATGCTGTGGATTGAAGTGGGAATTTTGGTGTCATGACATTTTGTTAAAAATTAAATCAAGCTCAAAATAGTGATCCCAGACACTTTATCACGTTACCCATAGCTGCACACTGTGACAGAACCCAGAGGTGCCACTCTTCCTCGCTGGTATTTTTCATGACTAGCCAGTCCCTTGTCACCTTTTGTGCCTCCTCTTTAATCAGAAAAAAAATAATGGAAATGCTCATGCAGTGTTGCATCTTCTTTCTACTTTTTCTTCCAGGCTCCCCAGCATCTGATCATGGGGTGAAAGAGACGGGGGACATTCTGCTTAGATGATTTACCTAATCTCATGCAAATGTACTCAGCAGTCCTGGTATCCATTGTGTTTTTACCTACATAATGGCCAAGACAGCTGAATATTGCTTTTTCCAAGGATAATAGCATTTTTATGCATTATTCCTTAAAGCTTTTTGTGCTCACACACTGAAAAACAGCTCCAGCTGAGGAATAGCTGAAGTCAATATACTCAGTCTCTGTCCAGGTAATTATGCATCCTCCTCCCATATTAGCTTAAGAAAATATGATAATGACAGGACATCATTAACATGTCTATTTCCCCCCCTCCCTTCTAACTTTCATCATGTGGAATGGAAAACTGCAGTTAAACATTTATTATCACGTATTTTCTGACATATATTGCCTACTTATCCTGCATTTGAGAAACAGGAAGGATTTTGCAGGCAAGACAAAACACAAAAGAACTGGTTTAAACCAGTAAACAATACACTTGCCTCTCCTGGTATGAATGTATGTGATTTACTGATTTCTTAATTGTCTGAGACCAGAAGAAAAGGACAAAATCTTCCCAAACTACATATATATATATGTCTGTGTGTGTGTATTTTTTTTTCCTTTAGTAACAGAAGCAAAGCCAAACCACTCAATAATGGTAATGGAAGAGTTGTCATCTCCTCTTCCACACGCCTCACCAATTCTCAAGTTAATTTGCTAGTGATAAAATCTGCCTCGATATACCTTCTTCTCAAGGAACTAGGATTGGATGTGAAAATTTTTGTTAGTCCCCTCTTCAGTTCTGACCAGGTGTTGCTCCTGCCCATGCTCATGGGTTGACCAATGCACAAAGACTTCTGAGTAAAGATTGGGATTTCAAATCTGGGACCAAGGGAGCTGGAGGATTTGGCTGAAGGGAGTGGGGTGGGTTGCATATGAGAAAACAATCAGCTTGTAGTCACCTGAACCATTACCTGGAAAAGCTGCAGCAATGTGGCACCTGCAATAAGATTTTAGAAAGCCACAAATTCCATATTGGTCCAGCATGTTAAACCCAGCTGTAAAAAAGGAATGATAGTTGACTTACAAAAAATATAAGTGTTTGAATTTTGTAATAACCAGCCTTTAATTTACACTCCTGAGAGAACACTTTGACTGTTGATCTATCTACAACTGACCTTTTAATCCACTGGTTTCCACGGGCCTTAGGAAATTCCTTCAGATTTTGACAGTTGTTGGCTTATATCCAAGGTCCATACCTTACAGAAGCATAAAATCCATTTTGATGCTTTAAACAGATATGGAGAAAGCTCCAGCCCCCACCAACCTCTGACTACAAAAATATGACTGCCTTCATTGTAGATGTGTCTCATGCTGTTTGATCATTGTTCAGCATCTTTCAAGTTAGCTCCATTAGGAGGAGAAATTGCTAGGGAAGGATTCAGGTAATTTTATGCAAATCTGTTGATTTTTAAAAGAAAAAAAATAAATACAAAAGCCTTGAAGATAGTCTGAATCAAATCAGAGATGATTTATCATTTTCTAGCCTGCACTTGCATTTGTTATGAGAATCTTCAGCCATTCTCTCCAAATTGTATTTCAAACTTTTTTTTCGGTCTCCAGGACTTTGTAGATCCTATTTTTCCTGCTTGTTTCCTGGCTATTCAGGCTAGGAACACACACCAGTAACAGTATCTTATTGCTCAGACCATAATTTGAGCCCTGGAAAAATATTTTCACCTTTTTCTGCTTCTTGTTAATAATCCAGAGCCTATGTTTTGGGCACCGAATCCATTTGCATTTATTCAAAAAAAGGAGATTATCTTCTTCCTTCTTGTCCCCTGAATGAAAGACACCATCACACTGACATGCTTTAATTAAGCTTCACCCAACCACCAAGAACTTCAGACATGGTTTAAGAGAGATTATATCAGCAGAGATAAAATAATCTTTAAAAAAAAAAAAATTCATTATGGAGCCAAAAAGCTTCCCAAAGTGGAAAGAACATGCAACAGCAGCATGTATCACTCTGTGGTGACATAAAAACCCACACAGATTGAGTGAATGCCTGGTGAATGTACAGTGGCCATTGCTCCCAGGTATCTGCTGGAGATGGGAGGGGTAACTCGAGGAGCAAGTCACTCTGACAGCAGATAAAAGCCCAAATATTCTCCTTTAGAGGGGTAGAAGGAGAAAGCAGTGGACTTCATTTGTAGTTCTCATTTGCTAAATTTCACCCAAGCACATGGAAACATTCCTGAATTGTTACACGGAGACCAAAACAAGCTCCATCAGAACGACTCTCATTTGGGTTTTCAAATTTTGCTTAACACTTGTGCTTCAGAGCAACCTCTTCAACCTCCAGCTTCAGGAACTTCCAAATACACTGTAAGAAAGTGGCTTGTGATGAAGCAAAGTTACTAACAGGATTCTTGGAGGATGCAAGATGAATGCTGGAGAAGAGTTTCAAATTACCAGAAAATGAAAATACTGCTGGGAGGTTGGGGGTTTTGTTTTCTGGGGATTTTTTTTGGGTTTTTTTTTGCAAAATCCCATTTTCAATTAAACCATTTAGTGAAAGCAACATTTGGCCAAAGCAGAGCGTGATTTTCACAGAACAGCAATAAAATATTTAGTATGTTTATGTTCCCGAAAATTAAAAACAAACCAGAACAAAATGCACAAAACAAAACACTGCGCTGAAATGGGCAGACTAGACTAGTCTTTTGTTGCAATACCTCTGGTTTTGCCCTTTTTCTGAGAAACGCTAGGCAACTGACAATTCCCACTTCATCAATAGGAGCTGGGGATGCTCCATCTGTGATGAGCTCTGATCTGTTTACAGTCCTGCTTACAGCTGCCATCCCGATTTAAAAGCATTCTAGGAGGAAGCTTTTCCTGTTTATAAGCTCGCTTAGCCAGACTCTGGTCGTCCAGGCCACTTAAGCACACATTTAACTAAAATGCAGGAGCAGATTCCTGAACTTAAGAGAGGCCCTGACACTGCCAGCAGGGCCAGGTTGCTTGAAGTTAAGCACATGCTTAAGTGCTCTGCTGGACTTTTGCCCAAGCTGCCAATCTTTGATAGTTAATCATTTATCACCCCGCTTATGTCCTGGTAGTTATGCTTCAGTGTGCAAATATGTAAATTGCTTTCATAAAGCTCCACGCACTAAGCACAAATAATGCTTCCTCAGCCTTTTGCAGTTCTCCAGTCCTGTGACACCTCAGATAGATCAAGCGACACTTAGAACTGGCAAGAAAGTTACTTCTCCCTTAATTAAACAGAATCATTACCGTGTTCGTCTTCTTAATGGTGAGGCACATTCACAGACTTGCAAAGTAAGCAAATAAATAATGCCAGTTAGCTCTAAGCTGACAAGTATCACACATTTTGCCTCTAGAAGCATGTACACCCATCCATCTTCCTTCTCCACTCCCAGAGTGAGAAAGGGATCAAGCTGTCAAACGTATCGTAAGCATATT
Source organism: Tichodroma muraria (assembly GCA_013390105.1). Classification (NCBI taxonomy): domain Eukaryota; kingdom Metazoa; phylum Chordata; class Aves; order Passeriformes; family Sittidae; genus Tichodroma; species Tichodroma muraria. The sequence continues at coordinate 24,939 of WAAG01068912.1, read as the reverse complement.
TGCATAACTCTGGCACAGATGAAGTTAAATCACTGCCTACAAGGGTATTTGCATTGCATCACAAGGTAATTTTCCCAAACACCAGTGACCATTTTAATTTTTCTTTCCCTCCTGAGGTTAATTGCTGTGAACTACAGGGGAATGTCACCTCCACTTACCTGTGCTCTGTTGCTTTGTATTCAGAAAGCTCACAGCTGCTGTGATTTTTCACAAAGAATTAAAATTGCCAGGAGGAGAAAAGATATAGTTACTGCCATTCAGTTCCAATATATTTATTGGAATGATAGGCAGCAATGGTGCCTCACTGAAATAAAGCCTTAAAACACAATTAGTTGCAGTTCTATAAATTGCAGAGCCAGTTATTCTGCACTCCTGCCCGTGGGCCTTCCATGCACCCACTAATGAAAAGGCTGCTTTTCTCCAGATGTCAGGTACTTTTGCAAGAAATGAGCAGCAGGAAGGGAAAATGACAGAGTCTGTTCCCTTGCTGTGTAGAGCAACTTTCTGTAACAATTTATTCTCTGTCAAGCAAACTGCCTGAAAAGAAAAAAACCCTCAATCAGCTACATTTTCTAAGAGGAAGCTTGAACAGTGCTCAGATTGAGTCATATTAAAACAAATTAATGCCGACAGCTGGTCTCACAATCATTACTTGAAAAAAAGCTAAACCTCAAGCCTTGAGTATAAATTAAAAAAAAACACCCAACTCCTAAACAAACAAACAAAGAAGCAGCAAACTAAGCAAATGGGCTCTCCCATGGTAGACCAGCTGCCATCATGACCCACCGAATGGGACAAAACTTGTCCCCTGAACTGTCCTGGGTTTCGGGGCTGACAGCAAAATGCTCCTAAGATTCTCCCGCAGAGTTGGACTGGCAGGTCAGGTCCTGGGCCACCCAGGACACAGATCACTGGAGATGCAAAGGTAGGAGGGACCCTCAAGGGAAACCCTCATGCTTGGCAAAAAGAAATCTTAGGCAGGGTTCACTGCATGGCTCTTTTGGGATTGGCAGGGAAGTAAAGCCCCAGGAAATGAGGAGCCTCAGACAAATTTCAGAAGCTTGGTGTTCAGTTCAGGTCCTGGATGGAGATTTGGCCATCATCCCAAATACCAGGAGGTTTTCCTGCACTATGCAATTCTTTAAAAATGACACGCATATTAATTTCTTCTTTTGGCTGTAACTACAAATTAATTACCAAGTTACATTAAAGCAAGTAAGTTTGTAGCATTTTAAAGGAAATATAATGTGTTAAAGTAGGTTAGAAGAGACACAGAAAGATATCACTTGTATGAAAAAATGCATGATGGTGAAACAGATATTTTTCTTTCACAGTAGGTCAGATATAACAAGCCCTTGATGGAAAATATCCACTCACTTCTGGAGATCTAGTGAGATGCAGACACAAATATCTGAACAGCTAAATATAGTTCCGGACAGCAGTGCTTTGTACAGTAAGTTCTAGTGTCTCTTAACTTAATATGGAAATTGATACAAAAATAAAATCACAGCATTTTCAGAGTCTGTCTCTGCTTGTGTGCTCACCAGGACTCACACCACCAAATTTCAGCCTCTGTTGAAATTACTCTTCAGTTTTTGTCTTGCACTGCCTCACATGCCAAGAAGGCAGAATAATGATGTCCATCACTAAAAGGCCACATCTATTGAGATATATAAAGGTTACTCCACAGAAAGTCAATATGAGAACTGCCTTGTCCTTCAGCATTTCCGCAAGAGCGATAAGCTAAGTTTAATTAGAGGAGTCTAGGTCTTGGTCAGAGGTTTCACCAGCCCTAAATGCCAGTGGTTCAATTGTGCAATGTTTGTTACTGGACATATGCCCTTTGGATCAGCTTGTGGTTGCTGAAGCTTGGGGTCAGGCTTGGGCAGGTACTGCTGGAGCTGCAAACCCCTTGAGAAGGAAGAGGGGTCAGTGGGAACAGTGAAGAGCTGTGGTAGTGACAAATGGCTTTCTCATATCTCTTCTCCCTTCAAGGCAAAAATTTTGGACCCAGGTGTGATCGCTTTTGCAGGGATTTAAATTTAAATTTAAATTCCCCAGGCCTGACTCTGCACTACCCCGTCCCTTGCTCAACCACTGGCCCCAGCATCGGGTGTGCAGGTCTTGGTGGCTGTACACTGAGTCACAGGACAATTCAGGTCAGGAAGGACCTCTTTGCAGCAGAGGTGACACCCTAAGAAGGAAGGTGCAGATGGCAGGAAATTCAGAGCAAGAAGTGGGGTCCATCCCTGGCTGTGTCCCACTGCAGTCACAGATAGCTGGGGGGAACTTGGTCTGGTGCTTTTTCTCCCTGTCACAAGGAAAGCACTGGATCATATCCAACCATTATTAACAGGTTTGTCAGCAGTACTGACCTGAGCAAAAGGTAGACCTTTAAGTCATCTTCACTTTACTCACACTAGAGGCATTTACTCTTACAGCTCACATGGAAAATAAAATGCAAACAAAACAAGGTGTGTTGTCATCTGCTTTATATTATCCACCTTCAAAGTTAGAAAGTTATGCCAAGCATAAGTCAATAAATAAACAAATAATGAAAATATCAACAAGCTTGATTTAAAAGGTCATGGGAAGAGGGAGAATGACGTTTTCAGTGCTCTTCCTCCTTTCAGTCCTCAAATGCTAAGATACTGTGCCCTGCCCTGGGGTGAGGAGGGAACTCTTGCAGGAAGCAGCTGAATTCAGAGCCTCTGTAAGCAGATGAACTGGATTCAACACTACACATCCTTATAAACATAACTAGTTCAAGAGAGATCATAGAGAACTGCAAATAATTTGGTGACCATTAGCTGCTGTGACGGTCAGTTCTGGCTCACCACAAGCCCTGTCCCCTGGATGGATAACCAGAACTGATTTGTGGCTGTGCCACACACCTGGCAGCTCAGCAAGACAGGTTCCCAGACCTTCCCCAGCCATAGAAGCTCACAAAGCACCTTCCCAACGACAATACACAGGAGAAGACAGTTTTTCACCTTTAGGCTGGATGAAGCCATGTGATGATGGAGAAGGGGGCATCTGGAGATGTCCCACCACAGTGACACACAGCATACCCCAGAGCAGGTACAAGACATAAGTTCTCCTTTTCCTACCACAACTAATGCTCCCAAAAATATTCTCTTCAGCTGGCTCCTGCTCACAGAACCCCACATCTATCAGATGCAGAAGCATGGCAGCCTCCATTTTCTCATCCTTTTTGCCAAAGACATCAGGGAGAAGTACCCCCACCACTCCAAAGCCACAGGAAAAGGATCTGCAGGATTCACACAAACAATCTGGAGAAGTAATAAGCATTGCATCCTTACAAATTAGCTGGGGTGGTAAGAGCTGAAAAAACATTTGCATTGTGGCTTCTTCAAATCAGACACTGCAGTTTAAGGTTTGGGTTATTTAAGTTTTTTAAAGTTTAAGTATATTTATTTAAGTTTTTATTCAAGTTTATTTATTTAAGTTAAGGTATTATGAGACCATAAATGTTCATTCATACCTTTGTTCTCATTCAAAAATGTGGAGACTGTACCAGACTTACAACTAACAGGCACAGCATGCACTGAAATTGCCAAAGCTTGTAAAATCTGATTTAGTCTATAAGGGAGAAGGGGAAGTTATTTAGTTTGAGTCATAAGAGGTCTTGATACAATCTAAGCTTCATCATTTCTGAAGAAACAGCTCACTCCATGGGCAGATATCAAAAGGCTGCTGTGTACAGCCTTGATAACAAAAAAAAACAATTCCAGTGCTGAAGATTGCAAGACCTTTGTATCAGCTGCTCTTCAGTACAGTGTCTCTTGCATTACACCACCTGATGGGCAGTCTAGGTTTATGGTTAGCTCTTCAGAGATCCATGGATCTGAAATCAAGAAGATAGAACCGTTGCAAGGTTTTTAGTTAAAAAAAAAAAAATAATAAATTGTGCCACCCTTGGCATAAATAAAAATGTCAATTTACCCGCTTTTTCCAGCCTGAAGTTTTCACTCTCTGGAGCCTCACCTGCTCCAGAGTCAGAAAGAGTGCAGCTCTGCTGCAGGTGAAAGAAGGCAGGCAGAAGGGCTTGGGGTAATTCTGCCTTTATGTCCTTCACATGTGCTGGAAGCCTCTGCTGGCTCAGAACCCCCCTTCTGTAGCCTGAATCCTGTCAGGACTCCATGAAGAGGGATGATGATGCTTGAAGACCCACAAGCAGACCAAAAGAAACCCATGCTAACACAACATTTTACTCCCTACCGTAGCTGTTAAGGTTGGGGAGGACGTTTTATTGCTGATGCCATTTGTTTCTGGAGAACACGCATCTGTGGGAGAGAAGAGTTGGCTTTGTCACACACCCCATGAGGCTGTGTAAAGTAGCTGAGTGGGAGAATTTTTGACACCTCTCCATGCTGGAGTCAACCCACAAGTGTGGGCCAAGACTCCAGCAAGAGCACCCCCTGGGGAGACTTGAGAATAACACAGCCAACCCTGCCTCTCCATGAGAGCTGCTCTCCAGCACTCCTGCGGCCTCTGAGAGAAACTGAATTCACAAATGGCACAGAGATGCAAGGAACCAGAGGGGGAAAGGGAAAGGGCAGCTGAGGCTGCTACCACCATGGCCCAAGCAGAGCAAATGGCAAACAAGAACAAACCCCTGCAGAGCAGCATGAAGGAAATAGAACACGTATATTGCAAATATTTCCCTGTGCTCATTGGCCCCTTTCTTCTCTTACAAGGAAGGATGTAAGAAACAAAACTCACTTTGTAGAAAAAGGTGCTATGGAAACCACAAGCAGAAAGAGTAACTGATGCAGGCTGTAGCTTGCACGTTCCTTTCCACTTACCTGCATACCAGAGCATATAGATTATTCCTACTACCACAGACAAGCAGCACCAGACGCAGTGGGCTGAGATGCTGCTTCATTACCAGGCCCCTGTGGTAAAAAAAGGCATCAGGCTTGAGCTCCTCTGCATTCTCCCAGGGACCCTGCAGTGCCAGCAGTATGTACCTCCCAAGAGGTAGGACATCCACTTGGTCATAGATAACAAGCAGTTTTGATGAGCTTGCAGAAGATGTGACTCAAGGGTGGCAGGCCCGTGAGTCCCACATTCCTAATTTTTCAGTCAATTTCTTCACATCACATCAAAGCCAGCTGTTCAGCTGCTCCCACGAGCAAACTTGTTCTACACACACTAGTTCTGCAAAGCAGTCACTCCAGCAATGGAGACTGGGACGGCCAATGGCTTAGAGCTTTGGGTACTGAAGGGACTGTGGACAGAGGTCTCGAGGCATCAGCTAGGTCACAGAAAGCTGAGGATACAGCGAGTACCCACAGTGATACAGTACGCTGTAGGTACTCGTGGAGGGAGGCTGAGGTGAGGATCGCTCTCCATAGCAGACACTCACTGGATCCTGGAACAAGTGTAGCACATTCCCATGCCTACACACAGACTTTAATGCAGCAGCTCCTTGTGCTCGTGGCTGCTCCTTTCCTCGGCTGCAGGGTACAACCACCAGCACCAGGCACATGTTCACCTTTAGGTGTGCAGTGTGCAGGTACAGCCTGTAACAAATACAAAATATCTTCTGCGACTGAGGCCAGCTGTGAGGCAACATGCCCAGTAAGACCACTAGACCACGACCTAGTGGAAACAATTACTCCCTTAACAGTACTCAGACACTCTCAGGAGGCACTCTGAAGCTGCATGGACGACTGCAGGTCCGTGATGTCATCATTTTCTAGTACCCAACAAGCAGATGGAGGTTTGTGACCAGTTTTTCCCAGCCAAACTTCCTGCAGAGGGATGACTAGTTTTCAGTGTGTTTAACAGACACGTGACACGGCCAAATGCCAGATGGCTAGAAAGAGCATTGGAGAAGCCCTCATGATGCATGTCTAGCCTTGGCTGCTAGCATCAAGCACCATATGTATCAGCTCCCAGATAGAAAGGTCTGGCTGCTAGTTGGGAGTATGACACAGGAATATTACATAGCACAATTTTTAGTGATGCCATGATAGAATGGGCCAGAATGAGCAACATTTTTTCTTTTCTTTGCTTCTCACTTGTAATCAGTAGACAGGGAATCTGTATTAGATACATTCTGCAGCCATTACTGATGCTTGTAATCAGGAGCAGAACACAAGTAGAAAGAAATACAAGGAAAAAAGAAAATAAGTCTCCACATGGCATCACTTCCTGCAAACCAGCAACTCCAGCTGCAGTTTCATGACCACTTTATGCTGATCTAACTCTGGGCTGCTATGGAAACAGTCAGCACTAACCTTCCTGCCCACCCTTTCATGAGCTGGCCCAGGGAATTTGACTGCTATTTTACCAGGTTCTTTTTTATTTGGATCAGCTACCTGAGTGTCACAGAGTTCAGCCCGCCCAAGCTCAGGAGGCAGCAGGAGAGCACAGTCAGCACCAGCAATTCACAGCAGGATGAGGTGAAAGATGTTGCCTTACAGCAACAGCCTCACAGCACACCAGCCTTAACCTGCTTCAAGATATTCTCACAGGCACGCTGACACGGCTTGCAAAAAGCACAGCCCGTTCCAGAGATATTCCAGCGCGTGGGCCACATCAGTTACACACAAACCACTCATCTGCCCAGACTGATTTCATTCATGCCTTAGTCCGGGAGGTGCTTATGCGAGACATGAAATGAAGCTAGAACTTTGCAGGCTCATAATGAGAGTATGATCAACAAACAGCTGGCAGCCAAGCTATAACAACAAAAAAAGAAAAAAAAAAAAACTCCCCAAAAACCCAACCCAAAGGACAGTTGCCTATGTATTTTAAAAATAATTTTGTTGCTGCTTTTATTTTCAAGATATATGTATGCTAGAAGAATAAACAGAGGCTCTTATTCCCATAATCCCATTGGTGTCTAAATGGCAACCCTTAAATGCACATTTAAGTCATGTGATAGCATTTAATCTGTATCAGCACAGCACTCTGATCACTGGGTTGGATTTTGGCACTCGAGTCCATCAACCCTTATTTACATTCCATAGCTGGAGGCTGGTTCAGAGGAAGCCTGAGGATGCTTTATCATGTGGAATGGTGCTTAATCCTTCTGGGAAGTCCAAGTCTCTGTGTAGTTAACAGCTGGGCCAGTGCATTCATCACCATCATAAATATGGTCAGTGACATCACCAGCACATAGTGGCTGATGCTGCAAGGAAGAGACAGATAAAAAAACATGAGAGAAAAATACAAACTTGCAGAGTAAAGAAAAAACTCCTGACATAAACAACCCTCTGAATATTTTTTTTCATTTTAAGGAGGTCTAATTGTTCACCTAGGATGTAATTTTATATACACCGCTCTTAGAAGACAAGTATTACAGCAGGCCTGTCATGTAAAAACCCAAGCCTCTGACAAAATAAAATGGTCACAACAATTGGTTACAACCATAAATGGGACAAAAGAAAACACAGCTGAGCATATACCAAGTAAGCAAGAGGTACCAGGTGTATTTCTCATTCAAATGGATAATTCAGTATATGTGAGTAAAACAATTGCAAAAGTTTCATTTGCTGTCAACTGTAACACAGAATCTAGGGAGAACTTGCCATCAGGCAGACATTCCTTGGTAGTAAGACAACTCAGATATTTATGTCGGATGAAGTGCAATTTTCTAGAGAAAATACTATTCTAGTGACAGTTAGCTTTAAGTAAAAAAAAAAAACAAAAAAAACAAACCCAAAACTCCATTACTTTTTCACTGAACATTGCTAAAATCTGTAGAATTCTTTGCTGTGGTAGCACATGAAAAGAGATTAAAGAGATGAGTTCAAGAGTGGCTAATAAACACAGTATGAAAATGCAGCTTCTGGGTTAGGACGTCCTGAAGCCGCTAATGATTAAAAGGCTAACAAGCAGTAAGCTTGTTCTCCACTTGCTCAAATTCTGTTACCTGAGGTTTACTGGTGTTACAGATGGGCTATTTAGGGTCAGACTAAGATTCAGGACATTCAGCATTCTGTATTCAGTGAGTTCAAGGCCCATTTGGAATTAAATCCGGCTAAGGATGTCAAGAATAACAAGAAGGGCTTCTTCAAAGACACCAATAACGCAAGGAAACCTATGGAAAATGTGGGCCTGCTACTGAATGGGGCAGTGACCCTTGCAACAGAGGCTACAGAAAAGGCTGAGATACTGAATGCTTTCTTTGTTTCAGCCTTCACTGCCAAGGCTAGCTCTCAAGAATCCCTGACCCAGGAGATTAGGGACAAAGTCTGGAGGAAGGCAGACTTTCCCTTCATGTGGGAGAACTGGATTACAGACCATTCAGTCAAACCTGACATCCACATGTGAAGATGCCTCCTCAGCAAGTTCACTGATGGCACAAAGCTGTGAGGAGTGGCCGATACCCCAGAGGACCGTGCAGCCTCTCAGAACGACCTCAACAGGTTGGAGGGATGGGCAGAGAACTGCCTGAGACTCAGCAAAGGCAAATGGAGGGTCCTGCACTGGGGAAGAATAACCCCAAGCACCAGCACAGGCAGGGGCTGACCTGCTGTAGAGCAGCTCTGTGGACAAGGACCTGGGGTTCCTTCCTGGTGGACAGCAATCTGTCCATGAGCCAGCAGTGTGTCCTTGTGGCCAAGAAGGACAAAGGTATCCTGGGGTGCATTAGGAAGAGCATTGTTGCCAGCAGGTCAAGGGAGGTGATCCTGCCCCTCTGCTCAGTCCTGGTGAGGCACATCTGGGATGCTGTGTCCAGTTCTGGGCTCCTCAGTACAAGAGAGACAGGGAGCTCCTGGAGCAGGTCCAGCAGAGGACTAAGATGATCAAGGGACTAAGAGATTGGAGCACCTCTCTTACGAGTGAAGGCTGAGAGAGCTGAGCCTGTTCAGTCTTGAGAAGAAACAAGTGAGAAGGGACCTCTTCAATGTCTATAAGTATCTGAAGGAGTGTGTCAAGAGGATGGATGCAGGCTCTTCTTGGTGGTGCCAAGCAACAGAACAAGAGGCAATGGGCACAAACTGGAATACAGGCAGTTCCACCTCAACATGAGAAAAACTTAACTGTGCAGTTGACTGAGCACTGGAACAGGCTGCCCAGAGAAGCTGTGGAGTCTCTTTGCCTGGAGAAAAGCCATCTGGGCACAATCCTGAGTAATGTGTTCTGGGGGACCCTGCTTGACCAGGGAGGCTGGACTAGGTGACCTCCAGTGCTCCCTTCCCACCTCAACCATTGTGTGACTCTGTAAGATCTGAATTGGGTACTGTTAACGTAAACCACTAGTCATTCAGAAACCAGAAATCTTCCAAAACCAGTGACATTTCAGGTTAGAGTTGCAGATGAAACTCCTGCACCCGTGTCCATTATGCATGCAGTGTGGCTTTGGTTTTTCCTGTGACTACTGCAGTAACTAGAATTCTGACATGGGAGGTACCTGTACCTCCTAATGCACCCACACCTATTATTCCAAGGTAGATGGCTCTTTAGGACAAAAAGAGTAACTTCAAACTCAAAGTCTGAGTTTAGTAACAAAAAAGGATTGCAAGGAACGCTTGCTGGCTTAATGACCTGGAATTTCTGCCAGAGGACTCATTCAGTCTGAGAGTTTAGCCACAGAAGAGCAGTAAAGCTCATAATGCCGACACTATGAATCCTCACAACCCTGAGACTGTGACAACTCTGGCACTAGCCTAGCACAATTTAGCCCTGTGAAGTGGAGGAGCACCAACTTTCAACAAAGCTGGGCCGCTAACCAGCGTGAGAGAATAAAAGTAATCCGAAAAGTTCTTCCACAGCCAGGGTGCCAGCAACCAAAGGACCAAACATGGAGAACATGAAAATAGACTGGATGTATTCTGTAAGATTTTTCTGTTTCAGTTGAGTCTGACTAAAACATCTCACAGATACCTTGCCCAAAATACATAGTTTTCAGAAATCAATTAGAAAAATCCACCAAAATAAAAGGGCTCAGACCTCAATGAGCAGCAGAGCAGCACGTCTACAAGAGCCAAGCTCCTGTCCTGCTTCTGTGGAGAAGGTGCAAGAAGGGACACAGGGAGAACATGAAGTTGGGCACAAAACCTACTGCCACCTGGGCAATGCACTTTGGACTTCATAATTCAAAGCACATTTACAACAACAAAGATAAACTCCCTCAAGAGCTGGCCTTGAAAGACCACCTGGGCGTGTTACAACTTTGGTTTCAGTTCTCCATGGGAAAGGACACATTGACAGATGAAACTCAAACTCTTGCTGCAGTTATCTTCATGGCGTAATGTGCCCTTGGGGACTCTACATTCACCACAGGTAGATAAGGCTGCTGGCTCTTAAGGCCACTCTGGTAAATAGCTGCACACTTAGTGTCTCCTGCCTTACTGGTAACACCTCAGCTTTCCTTCTCACCTGGCACCAGAATTCTAGTTTTTCATGTAAGCAGCAAACACCACTTCCCTTGTAGCTTTCAAAGAAAGCTTGAATAAGAAATCTGAAAACCACAAGCCAAATGAAGACCTTGCCTTTATTCCCATAGATATCCCAAGACCATCACAGACCATATGTGGTCCCCAAACAGGCATTTGAGTTCCTGTGCACCCCCAAAAAGGAGCTCTTTCAGATGCGATCAGTGATTTGGTGGGGCATGGGGAGGGGCTTTCTCAAAGCAAAAAGGTATCTTCAAACTCTGCTTAGTCACCTATCAGTTGAGGGACTGGATCCTTCATATTTTTGTAAAGAAGAGAGTGTTCAATGTGTGTTGCACACACTTCTCCCTTGCTATACTGCAGAAGTCTGCATAGTTATGCTCCTTTAATAAAATATCAGATGTTCAAAAAAAAAAAAAATATATATATAATGCCACAGAGCACAATAAAAACAATTTCAATCTACTTGTCATGTAGTTACACACAGCCAGCATCTCCGGGGCTCTCAGCACTGCCGGCGGGCACCTCTGCCTGGTAAATTACATCTTAGGCTGGGGTAATGCTGTATTTAAACAAAGAAAACAAGACTTTTACAGGTGTATGTCACAACAGCAGTGTCAAATCTTGATCCCTATACAATTCAGAACCTGAACCATTGACTGGATCTGTAGTTACAGTGAAGGAGGTAATTCTCAAAACAAGCTTTCTGCATCAGAAGTCAAACCTGCTCTAATGAGAAGGAGTGAGATTCTAGGCTCCAGGCAAATTAGATCCACGTGGAGGAAGAAGAGCCATTAAACAGGTACAAGAGAATAGCATAATGGGGCACAGTGGGGCAATGCTTATAAAGGATGAGATAGCAGAGCTAGCAGGTGTGGGGGATCATGGATGATCTATGGTAAGGCAGCACTGTTCAATGGAAAGGTGAGCACCCCAATGTCAACAGGCAAAGCTGGTGGTAAGAAAATTTTTTATCAGGGAGCAAGACACCTGCTTCAGTGGCAAGGAACCACAAGGAGAACATATGAGGTACTACCACCTCCTGGCTTTGTGACTGCATATATTGGTGAGAAAAAAAGAAGACAAGAAGAATCTAAGACGTTAAAAAAATGAGGAGGGTAAACGGTGGGAATCAATCTTGCTCCAAAACTTGGCTTTCTCCCAAGACAGGCTAATTCCTAAGATGACAGACCTGATTAGAAGCTGGAAAGACAAGAAGATGGAGTAAGTCACCATAGCAATTAAAAAAACTAGAAACAAAATAAGTAAAACAAAACCAACTTGTGCAAGGACTTGGATGAGCACTCTCCAGACAAGTCCAGAGACATTTCTACATTACTTGCTCTTTGAACTGTTCCAAAGCACACACCGAGACCCCAGATTTAGATTCTGAATTTCAAGTTTCCTGCTTTTCCAGCCAGGATACCACACCCTCTCTCCTCAGTTTCACCAAAAACAAATCACAAAACTTTTGTTTTAACAGTTTGACCTAGAAGCCCCAGCACCCAAAGCCTGAAATCGATTCCGTTACTCCTAAAACCTAAAAAACACCAGTTTTGTGCTTTATTTATGTCCCCTGACCTTTGAAACTGCAGAAGAACAGTTAAGATCATATCTTTATTCACTGGCAGCTATAAAGAGAAGGAATAGTACAGTATGTGTCTGTATAAAGCTATATAGTAGCCATATAAAGAACCTTTAAGGTTTATCTTTACTATCAGGTTATACAACTATTTACAAAGTGCATATACTGTAAAGATATAGTAGGCTTTAAAGGCTATGTCTCTTTCTTTCTGGAAATCTAGACATAGAGATAAATAAACACACCTTTTAAGCTGCAGAGAAATTATTTTGGTGATAAAGAAGCTGAAAAGCTAGCTATTCCATTTGGCTGTTTTTAAAAAATAAAAGGATCTGTCAGAACAAACTTGTCATGATCATGTATTACACATTGATATATCAAAAACACTAGGAAAATTACATTATTATTATTTTAAAGAAATTTAAGGGCATGTTATTCTGAGTATATGATGCAATTCAGGTAACCTTAAGGTATATAGGTAGAGGGCAAGGTTATCAGACCTTAGAAGTTTGTGTAAGCTGCTGCTTTGAGTTCTGCATTCACTGCAAGACTATTATCCCATTATTGTATCAAAACAATGAAAAGCACTCTCTAAAAGACAAGCTTACATTGATTTTGTCATGACCATTAAGAAAAGGGGCTTCAAAACTTTCTAAGAAGCCATAAATATTTATGGCAATTGATAATTTACTGAGAGGAGGGAATCAGTGGTGCATTGATAATTTGCTGAATGTGGTAATACAGGACTGTATGTTGGATCTGTTCTTGATCAGCATTTCATTAGTGAACTGGAATAGTTGAAGAGGTAGAAATCTCTTTCCATTCAAAGACAACACTTATGTGACATGGTGAATTTCGCTGGGAAAATAAAGACACCATATTGTTACGGCAAATGTGAGGCACGGTAAAATGTCATGTCATATGGTTAAGGCATAGTAGAATAGGATGTAAAAGACAGGATTTAGGGGTGAAATTTTTAAAAATAGAGAATGTCAGTTCAGAAAACAAACCTTACTTCCAAACAATGACGTCCACTAGGAAAGAAAACATCAAGGTAAAAAAGCAGTGAAGGTCTTTTTATTGCAAGGCATTTAAAACCAGCTCATCTACATGAAACTTGGCTATTGGAAAACCCAAATATTGCCTAATGAGTCTCCTACTCGACTTGCATATTTTTAGTAGGAAAGAGAACATACAGAACTTTTGAACTGTGGTAATTAGAAAATCCATGTAAAGCCCATCACCACAAAACAGGATGAGTAAGGAAACACACATCAAAGCTTTACAAATGCGGCACATACACCACTGGACTCTGAGAGACTTTACAGGAATGATCTCCACCAGGCAATTAAGCCGCTGTTTTTCCACCTCTGATTTCACTGATGTGGTGACCAGTAACATAACACAAATCCAGATATTTTTGTTGACACACACATATGCTCTTCCTATCAGTGTGACAAGAAAAAAAGAAAAATATGAGAGCAGCTGTCCTTAAGACTGCTCCTATTCTCGGGAAAGTTTTGGCAACATGGAAAATATCAACTGAGACAGGATATTTTCAGACCTTGCTGTCAAAGCAGCAACAGACAACATGGCATTGAGAATGCCACAGAGCAGTCACTGCACTTGCAACAGGACAGGAAAGAGCTATGTTAGNNAATCACAAATTATTCTTTCAAAAGGCCTTTTTCAGTGTTTTCTTCAGTGATCAAAACACACACACACAGAGGCAGAATTACATATGAATACAACATATTCATATATTACATATGAATTAGTGGTGCATAATGAGCTCTCCTAAACTCTTCAGAATAAGGCAACCTTCCAGCTGAAATAGATCCAGCAATGCATTACTGTTGGAAAGCTCTAGCTATGAAGACCATGTATCAGAGAGGAAGTTTTTGGGTACTTGTAACAATTTACACTTTTGCTGCTAACTCCCAATTAAAAAATTTCTTGCCCAACAGAACAGAAATTTTCTGAGGGCTTTAATATCCTTATTAATCTGCAGAGGAATTCAAACCAAAGGATGAAGCCCTCTGACTTACCTTAAACTGACCATAGCAAGGAATTGCGATGCTAAAGCGACATGTATGATCTAAGCGTACCTCTGCCCACTAGGAACCTTCAAAAGGTAACGATGAGCAGGAACTGGGACCTCCAAAGAAAACAGGCAGAACACGTGTGCACACGTGTGCCCACGCGCTCCTGGGAAAGTTGGGGCTCACAAAAGCAAAGCACAGAGTATATGTAGACTAAACAGAATATTAACAATGGGCTTCTGTAAATAACAGTGTCAAGTGACCAGATTGGCTGGATTAGTAACAACGCATTCCCTACTAAGCTTATTACAGCATTTTATCTATTTCCACAGCTCGGGGAAGGTAAATCTGAAATGTGTATTCCTTGTATTTGAGGTTAATACAACTCATAATACAAAACAAATTCTCTCATTTTAGCTGTGATTGCTACGTTGAAATGCTAAACTGTTCCCCAGCTAGGAGGAGGATGAGTGCATGGGCCTTGGTAGCCATCACCATACTTATGCAAGGTTCACTAAACCACAGTGAACTGTATATAGAGGCTTAACCAGATACAAGATAATTAACAACTTCAATAAATTGTTATTTTAAAAGTGATTACAACTAATTAAAATGCAAAGCATTAATTAAAATACTTTTTGTGTAATTACCCTTCAGGCAAATCCTCCTAACTGTATTTCATGCCATGCTGCATTTATTACGTACTCTGTTGCTCCGGCACAGATTTTAAGACACAAGTTTTAGCTTGGGATATGTGCACATATGTGTGTACATGTGTTTAAAGTAAGTGGAACATCCCTGAAGCATTTGATTAAGCAGAGTAATTGGGAAAAAAGAGTTATGAGTAGATAAACAACAGTATGAACCCATAAAGCTTTAAAAATGGAATGGAAGCAAGAAAGGTACTGTACCTTGTGCCAATATCCAGCCAGCTTCCGTAATCTTTAACCAAAAAGAAAAAATGCTAGGAAATAAAACAACTTTGATTAGTACATCAACACTGCACAATTTGAATCAGAAAGTGAAATCCCAATTTTTTCAGGCTGCTTTACACCAAATTTCTAATTCTTCACATAGAATAAGCACAAGACCTTTCCAGGAATGATCATTTGGACCACAGTAAAGAACACTCTAGGAACCAGAAATAGATTTAACATGGCATCAAACAAAAACATCAAGAGATGGACTAAGTTCTGTCTAGCTTGTCTTGCAAAAAACAGAGAAATACTAGAATTTTTTCAATAAGAAAAGCCAAGCCACCTTATTTGTTTGAAATAACAGCATGCCAAATAATGCATAGTGCCTAAAAGTTTTCATGGAATTTCAACATAAATGTCTTTGGGCAACTCTGGCAGTTCTCCACCTGCAAAGTGGGAATAATGTTGGGAGAAGAAAGTACTTATCTATTAGTGAATTCCCCTAATTCTAGTCGGTGGCCCCATTGATTCAAGACTACAAACATGTTCTCTTTTTGTCCTGCTACTTTCTCTTTTCTTGATTTAGTTTCTACTTTCTCTTTTCTTGACAGAGTTCCTATATATCTCCCACAAACATCTTTGGTAATTTCTTTTTTTTCTTTTTTTTTTTGTATACCAAGTACATACCTGCCAATTTTTTCAAAATACTTAAACCAAAATAGGAGATATAAGACCTGGATATACTGGGACTTGCTACACACCAGTAAATATCTGTAGTCTTATTTTGGTTTAATTATACTGATTTTATTACTGCTATGATTGTGGTTTATTGGTATACTATTTCTTTTCCTGTGGAAGTTACCCAAAAGCAGATTATTCACATAGACTTATTTGAAACTTGACACAACCATTCCTTCTCCTTTTTTCACTCTACAGACAAATTAGCAATTATTTGGTTTTTACTCGCTGTTTTTCCTATCAGGTGATATTTACAGATCACACTGTACTAGGATATAACATCAGAAATGCTTACTCCAAGGGACAAAACAAAACCAGCATGTATAAAGTGACAACACCAGCTCTACCTGCTGATTTGAAAAGGTTTCTATTTACTAGTAGCACTGCTTGCTGATTTGAAGACAGCTGGAGTGGGCAATGAAAACATACTTTTAATCTGCAAAAACTGTGTTGGGGGATTGTTCAGCTTTGAGTTGCTTGATTTGTGGACGCAGGCTTTCTGAAGATAGCATTTCCTGACAGCTTATTATAAAGGGCACAAAGTGTCTTTCTGGATGTTGCCGATCTCCTGGATTCTGACAAGTCTAATGGAGCTGGTGGGTAAAGCATTTCTCCTTTTACTCTCTTTTTCAAGAGAAGCTGGGGTGGGTAAAAGGTTCAGAATTCCTGAACAATTAATTAAACCCTGCACACAGCTAAAACAGATATTTTTGTTTAATTTCTTCCAGGGAATTTGATCGTAAAGCACATGAGGAACTCCAAATGTTAACTTATTCATTTATGTCTCTTATTATTATGAGAACATTGCTTCTTCAGAAGCATTAATTACATGAAATTTGAAAAGAAGTGATTGGAAGAGTTTTATCTCTAAGTTATGTTAGGATTTCAATCCAATTCTCTGCCCTAGTTAGAAAAACTTTGAAGTCTGAAACAAATTCAGATCTCTCTTGATGGAATTAGGAGAACTCTCCGCTTCTTGATCTTATTTGAAGAGAATGTGCAACAACAACTTACCAAAGCCATAATGTCTGAAATCACAAGAACAACAAGGAAAAGGCTGCAAAGAAAAAAAAAACTCAGCAAAGTCACCATCAACCTTTCTTTATGGCCACAGCTATTAGAAGAGCTTATTAAAACTCACAGAAAGAAATTAAAGTAAGATAAGATTTCTTGATTTTGCCTTTCAAATCCTCAGGTACATTTCAATCTACAAGAAAACAATACACATGACTAGGACATCTGGTATTTATAATTTCACATTAATAGAGCTTCAATTTCGCAGTGGAGAAACCTAACACAAGTCATTTTTTGGAGAACAAAAGAATCTTACAAACAGCACCTGCCCGTTCCTGGAGCAGAGAGCTGTGTGCTGTTTAGCACACACAAATAAAGCTGATTTAGGAGCTTCACGATGGACTCAAGAGTGAGCAAAGCTCACTCATTGGCAAATACCTGAGCCGATCAGTCCCACCCTGCTGACAACTACTCTGCTGCATCAGAGGCTGCTGAAGGAGGTGCTTGCTCCCTTCCAAATCTCTGGATGCCCATAACCTGCTCTGGGAACACCTAGCTTTTTGGTGGTACGCTCCCAAACCGTAGGCCTCTTTACAGGTAGCAGTTTACTTCTGGAAATTAGGCTTAGGCGAGTAAAAGGAACCAGAAGGGAGGAGGCAGAGCTATTTTTTCCCCCCCATTAACCTAATCTTCTTTTCCTCAAACTATGTAGATCCTAAATTACATGAAAGCAATTGCTATAACTGGTTAAAACCGGTTTCTAAGTTAATGACACTGAATTAATGTTGCAAACAGCTGACCCATTAACAAAAGCCTTTCACTAGAATACAGCTAATTTATCAGTACTACCATCATAAAAGTACAAATGTTTTTTTGGAAAATGTCCTGCTGCAGCATTGCATGAGCATGTACTGGGGGGATACCCATACCAATACCTCCAAATGAGGAGCTTTCTGATATTGCCTACATCAGTTATGCTTCATTAGTAAATCAGGATGCAACAAACCAACTGTATCTCAGACACAGGGAAAGGCTTCTCTCTGCTAGCCTATGGCTCAGATAGATAGGATGTTGCAATCATAGTGCTTAGGAGGCACTCATCTAGAGGGCTTTTTTTTTCACAGGCAAGCTCCAAAAATATATTGGAACAGAATATTCCCCACAGGGGAAAAAA
>WAAG01068908.1:0-16066 GCA_013390105.1 Tichodroma muraria | reverse complement strand
GGCGGCTGTTATCATGAAAAGTTTGTTTTGTCTTGTTTTGTTTCAGTTTTTAGTTCCATAGCGAGTAAAAGATGCTCCAATCTCTAGAAGAATTGAAGAAAGACTATTCTAGAATTGAAAAACTGACTGAAAGTTTCTAAATGTAATTTCTGTATGTTGTTAATGAGAGTGAGAGAAATTTTGGTAATAGAGGAAGAATGTTTGAAAGGTTTCATTCTAATTCTAAGAGTTTGTTAGTTGTTTTTTTTTTCTTCTCCTTCTTTCCTTTTTGTATTAGTTAATAAAAGTCTGTTCTTTTCAAGTTTAAACCTGCTTTGCTCTTGATTACAAAATTCCTTTTCTTTTGGCAACCCAAATTGATAGTTTTTTTTTCTGTCTGGTTCACAATGAAACCACGACAGGGGGTTGCTCCCAAAGACACCCATGATTTCTGGCACAGCCTGAAGGTGTGTCCACACCCACCAGAGGTGAGAAGTGATAACCAGAAACACCTTCTTCTTTCTTGGTCACTGAAAGGAAAAACAGCACCATCAATGAGAGTAACTTCTTCACTTGTTCACAAACACATGAAACTGATGACCTGGAACTGTAATTGCTGTGTACTATTTCACAGGAATTCGGGATGAAAGGGGGATACTGCATAACTCAGTTTTACCTTCTCACAGCCAAGAGGGATAACCTTGATTCCAAGCTTATTTTTGTGTTTATCCACTGCTTATTGTAAAGATTAAAGTCGTGCTGGGGCTTCCTCTGGAGGGAGAGCCTGACTTACCAAACTGTCACCCACGCTTTCTCCCTCTGGCCTTTCCCCTGCTCTTCCCAGCACCGAGGTGGGGTTGATATAGAAGTTATATGGGGTTACATAGAGACACCCCTTGTCCACCCCTCTGGTCCCTCCAGTGACACCAGAGAGAGGAGTTGTGGATGAACTTACAGGCGATAGTGGAAGCCACCCAGTGAATTTAAGTGCCTGGAGGGCTGGGTGGCAGCTGGATGGGGGTTTCCTTTATTACAGCTCTGAACTGAGTAGGTGTCTGACATCTGTTTAAATCCTATTAAGTACCTACATAGCCTCTTGGATCTCATCCCAAAACCTATCTAACCCCTTTATCACTATGTAGGGAAATCCTGATTAGCAGTCGAAGGTTTTGGCAGTCAAAGACATCCTACCAGCTAATCACCAACCAAAGGGAACACTTCACAGCCTCTGGAGGACCGACCTGTACAGCTGTATGTCCTCGCCTGAATGGTCTTGTGACATCTCCTATCTCCTGGTTCACACATAATTCACCAGCTTGATTTACTCATCAGCAAGCTAGCTCTCACTTTTTTATATTTAGGTTTTTTTAACTGTTCTGATATTTTACAGTGTCTTTCACCAAAGAGCTGGGAGGTATTATACAATAGACAACTGAAGAATAGCCAGCTATTAAACATGATTAAAAGCCAGCAGATAGGAAGAAATGTTACTCTTTTACACATTGCTAACCAATGAAAAAAGGTGAATATTAGAAATAAGATGTCACAATCTGCAAATCTGAAGCAGAATCAAATTCACCTGGATCATACTTGGGGTGTATTTGACTTGAAGAATGCTGGAAGAATAAGGGCTACCTGATCTTGCTTGAGCATTTCCTATACCAGAAAGGCTGCTTTGATTAACTAAATTAATTTTATATTTATCTTGATAAATTCCTGGAAAATTCCTGCAATAGATATACTTCAATTAATCTAAAGCCTGGATACATTATTTTAGCTTATTTTGGTAAGCTGTCAGTGCTGCAAAACCAATTTGAACGTTGGGTAAATCTTCAGCACTAGTCAAGCCCAGCAACATTGACAGCAAAAGCACAGATATTTGTTATTTTGGGGTTTAACTATAATATTCAGAGGATGGAGGACACCACTGAGGACTGAAACATGTTGCTGAAGTGATTCCTTTAGACTGCAGGGTTTAAACCCACATCTCCATCTAACCTCAGTAGAGAGAGAGGTGAGGGTATCTCCCCCACCGCTGGCACAGCTCACAAGCTCTGACTAGCTGTCCTGGGCTGTGGTATAGAAATGCAATGCTTTCCAGAAAGTGGTGGATTTCAGAAATCTGACCGGTAACTTCTAGGTCTAATTGGAGAGTATTTAGACAATTTTCCCAATCTCTTCTTTTGCTCTCTGGAATTTCAAAGGTTTTATTCCTGAAGCCGGACTGTGGCCACAACTCTGTCATAGCACATGTCAAATGAGCAAAAGCAGAAAAAAAAAAAATTAATTTTGTTATTTTTAGAGATCATGCTGTGATTTTCACATCAGCAGGCAGTGCTATTACATTACTGGGTAGTGCTGGAAGTGTGCTGAATGCCACAGAAAAGGAAAATGAGATGCAAAGACAATTGAGAGGAATAGCGGAGCTGTCTTTACAAACAAGCTGTGGGTCTGCTGGTAGATAAAACTAGCACTGGGAGATAAAAGAAACATTGGGAAGGATTCCACTGATTGATTAATGGAAAAAGATAGTTGATTTTAGAAATAAACTCTAGGTTTGCTGTTAAATGAAATTGGGCATTGTAAGATGAAAGAAAACCCCTGAATTCCATAAGAATTAAAAATTAAAAGGGAGGGTTATACATTAGGGGGGAATCCTCTGTATCAGGCGTATTGGGAAGTCTGTACCTCTCAAGTACCTCAGCCAATGGGGCAAGAGAGAGGGAAATGCGGCCGGGAAATCAGGATAAGAAGGAGGCTGCATCCTCCAAAACTTTGAGAGACCCCAGGGGAATGCCCCGTGGCCTCTCCCTTTATTCGAATAAAGTAAAAGGACTCCTCTGTCTCCTTTTTGGACATAAACCTCTGATGTTTGCAGATTAATTTTCCTGACACAATTAACTGGGCCAACTGGAGCTATGCATAGCTAAAAGGGCGTGAACAATCTTGTTTTTTATGCCCTTATGGTTTCATATCTCTGAAGTTATAGACATGCATGTGAATTTTGCTGACTTACAGGCAAAATACCTGTTCCCAGAACATACAATGGGCTGCACAATAATGCAACATGTCTTGACACAAGGAAGAATGACCTCACCTGTGGCTGTGGATTGCAGTTAGGAAATAAAGTGTTTCAAGAGCAATTGCAATCCCTGGCAGGAACTGAAAACTCTGCACGTTCTGATCTTGAATGGAATTTCCTTGTGGCTTTGCATAAATGCTGTCAATCCAAATAATTTCCAGTAGATTCCATCTCTTTTGAAATAATAGAAACTACAGCAAGTGATTTATGAGCACCCTTGCCTGATACTCTACCCATAATGATAAAATATCTAGCAGTTATACACTTGGTGTTGTTTAGACATGATTTATTTTATACTTTTTCCACAAACTAGACGTGTACAGAATTGTTGTAAGGTTGTTTTAGTCCCATTTTTCCGGTATCCAGACAACATTCACTGCACAACTCGGGACATCAGCCAGCCCATACCAGGCAAATGCTAGCAGGAGCACCGTGTTTCTTCCCCACGCTGGTTCCAAGAGGTGAGTCCCACTGTGAGTGCCTCCTGGTCTTATTTTGGTTTAGAACCTCACAGCCTGTGGATCCCCAAGACCTGAAATTTGCCTCTCTTTCCATCCTCTCCGTTTTCTCTGAAACCCCAACATATTTGGGGAGCAACTTTTTTCCTGCTTTTTGCATTTGTGCACTTAGCTATGTGCCAAGACAGCCCGACACCCAGTTCCTCTGTGCTACCTTGACCACAAAAGACACCCCAGCCCTTCACGGTGCCGGACTGAGAAGGGGCTGCACACACAGGTCGGAGAGAAGAGAGAGATAGAGGTGTGTGAAGCAGAGGGACGGCAAGCCCCTGACTGCTCCTGGGATCAGACACAGCATGGGGCAGAAGTGCTCTGCCAAAAGTGTTGGAAATTATACTGGGGATCTCTTGGAGGGGTATCCTAGCACAGATAAGGGCTCTGGTAAGGAGGCCCCAGCTAACACAACTCAGCATGTACTTAATGTGTGGGGTTTGGGCACCTCCTCTTGAGCATGCATCAAGCAATCCCAGCCTCTTCTTCAAAATGCTACCCTTTCATCTAGTCAAATAACAAAGGAACAGAATTTTTTTCCCCCATGGTCAGTTTATTCTGCTACCCACCATTTACTCATAAAAATGTCAGCTCAAACAAGAACTACCTAGCAGCAGGCATGTGATGATGCTGAAAAAGTATCTTGAATAAGGAGCAGCAACCTGGCAAAAATTTATTTCTTAATTAAAGAAATTATCTACTGACCCATTAAATTATGCCAACAAGTCACCAAGCACCTGTTCAGCCCTTGACTTCGTGCCAGATTTTACGAACTGAAAGTACATGGATAATGCAAACATTGCAAAAGACTGTGGTTTTGTTGGATGCCCATCTTTCCCTGCCTGGAGCAAATCCTTTTATTGTATACTTGAATAAAATGAAGAGTAGAGGTAGAAACATTCCTGACCCAAAGGCATTTGGTTTTCCTTCTTTTGGGGTGCTGGTTGAAAGAGTTATTTCATATGTTTACCTGGAGCTTTTGTAATCCTGAATGCCTACATTTCTTAGAAATAATCTCAGTGATCTTTCTGAGGAGATGCTGTGTGGCTCTTTGCAATTTCTTGGCATAATATCTCTGTTTCTTCCATATCTACAAGATCCCTTCCCACAGATCTCTACAGTGGGCTCTGCTGGGAGCCCACTCCTGTGGTTAGCAGCATGATGACATGCAAGGGGGAGAGACACTGGTACCCGGAACATTATCTTTCCTGGGGCTACACCACCCTTTGGAGACAGAAATCAAGGACTCCTTCCTCATATTCATTTAACAATAATTGCTGATCCGGTCCTAAATGATCTGGTCCCTTTGGTTTGTTCCAAGTCCAGCTGATTCAGTCTATGTCTGGACTTAACCACCCAAACTCCTTTCCCTGGTTCTGTGTAGTTAAAATGCATCTGCAGCTACAGAGAAATCCTTGAAATCTTTCAGGGAACATCTTGGCAGTCTGCAGCTTACCTTCTTTTCAGATTTGCCAGCACAAGTCTCCTCAAAGAGCTTGAAAGTCACCTTCCATCACCCCGTCAGACTCAGGGAAAAGCTTTTCTTCTCTCTTCTGCACACCAGAGATTTCTTGGTACCCAACAAAAACAAACACAGAAGTGAGACAAGTTCTCAGTTTTTCCAGCCTGTGGCAGCTGCTGGAAAAAAGATTGGGGAGAGTGACAGGGCTGAAAAGGCACTGGCCTTTGGGCAGTATTAGAAGAATACTGAAGGATCAGGAATTAGAACAGTAAGGACTCGGAAGAACACACGTAAAGTTTGTAAGGATGTCAGGGAGAGCCTAAAATAGCAGACAGATAATTCAGACTACTGGGGCAAGAGTTCCAGGGATTTCTTCACCAGCAGCCCTTGTATCCCAAGGATACTGCCATGTTCAAAGTGTTCTCCACCTCTTACTGCTCAAAGCAGGGGAAGAGCCAACATCCTTATCCCTTTCCAACCTGTTACAGACAAGAGCTACGAAACTGATGAATACAAAACTGCCACTTCACTCATCCCATAACTATTCATAATAGTTTATGCTGTCATAAATTATTGACTTCTTAAATTAAATACTTGTTCAGTCCCTAGTTGTTATCGCCAACTATCCAATTTATCAGTAAGGGTCATAAATTATAAGCATTGACCATTACTTAGCCCTTAAAAATCAAAAATTCTTCTATTTATACGTGACATTTGTTTATCACCTGTAGAAAATGCAGGAAATCAACATAACAAACCAGAAACACCTGGGCAAGAAAAGGGTCACACTGACCCATGAACATTTTATTCAGCTGCAGAATAAGTACTTTAGTAAAAACATTGTTAGGAATTTTTGTTGTTTGTTTGTTTGTTTGTTTGTCTGTTTTTTTAATGTTAGCAAGGCATCTAACATTTTCCCTGGCTTAACTCATGCATTTGTTTTCGAAGTTTTACTTACCAAAGATACTATCTGAGACTTGTGCTGCTAGTCTGGAGTTTGTCTATACCACAGAACTGAGAAGCCACCTTCTAAGCGTCAATGCTATGCTTTAGTCCAGCCCCACATCCCCCAAACCCCAGAGAAGCATGATCTGCCTTCCTCTGACAAAGGAAACTACCCTCAGCTCAACAGCATTTTTGTGTACCTTGCTGTTCAGTTTTGTGCCTGGTTGTTTCAGGTCAGCAGAATCTTTCCAGCAAGCTGACCACTCCCCACTCTGCTGGTAACATTTCCCTCTTAAGTACAAGGTGGTGTATAACCTGGATGTATATATCCTCTTTTATTACATAGTGGCCCTTGGCCAAACAAGTCTTCCTGAAGCCTACTTCAGCTTCCTTTATTATTTCCAGTACAAAGCAGAGCCTCACAGTCTTGCACAATTTCTTTTAACTTTACAACTCCAAATTGTTGCCCATTGACCAACAGCAGTCAAGCTTGAGCATGCAGCTGCCTGCTTGGTTCCTGTCAGGACAGGAGCTCTCCCAATGTTGTCTCTGCACAGGGGCACCAGTGCCAGCTTTGCACACAGCTTTGTGTGCTTCAGTGCCCGAGAGCTCTTCAGGTGCTGCAGCTTTTGCTCCATCAGTATAACAATCTTAATCTGTCACCATGTGTTATTTTTTAATCTCCTGCACTGAATGTAGATGGCTGCTGAAAGTCAGCAGATTTTGAGCATTCCCCAAATTATGTGCATAACGCCCTTGCAATGTGCTAATTTTTTTCTACCCTCAGTGGCAGTGGAACCCTTGCTCTTGGATACCCAAAAATGAAGAGAGAGCCACTCTCACACTTGGCTTTGACACATGAAGGAGCCATCTGATGGGATATGTGGCCAGTGTTTCACAAGTAGTTGAATTGCCAGGAAAAAAGTTTTAAAGTGGGAAATGAAGAAAACCTAGGGAATGAAAAAACAGAGAGTGGGCATTTGAGAGTTTGACTAGTCCATATGTCCTGGGGCACAGCCTAAGTACATCCCTAATAGCTTCACAAGCATGTTCTCATGGGCATTGCTCCAGGGAATAGCACTGGGCATGGGGATAGCACCCAAAGGGCCCTGGGATTGCCTCTGACTGAAAGCACCACACAGACACATGACCAGGGCACAGCTATAACTCAGCACAGATCTGTTGGAGGACCATGTTGGTGTGGGCTTGACCATAGCTTCTGCCTGGAAAGTTTTTTTAATAGTCACTAATTTTCTTAATTTTGTTAACAGCATGAGATTTCAACTGTATCCCTTTAGTTCCTCATGACTCTTCCTTCCCGGCTCCTTTCAACTCCCAGTTCAACTCCTTTATCTCTGAATAGTTTAGCAAGAGGAAATGTTTCCCATTATATATTTGCATGCAAGAAATGACTTGGTTAATATGATGCATACATAGGTGCAACCAGGTGGTTACTGAATCATCTTATTCTTGTTTTTAATCTGATTCAGGACATGAATTTCAGACCTTGGCAAATTGCTGGATCAGTCACGTAGCCAATGATTTGAAAATTGACAAAAGGAACAAGAGAATGTACTTTATTCCGATTAAATTAAAACGGTGCAAAAGATGTGAATCCAGCCCAATTTCCATGGAAGAATCATACACCGTTCTCAGATACTGCCTGCTTCCCCTTGAGTTCCTGTCACTCTGTTCAATGACTCACACCAGATATTTTAATCACAACGCTTCCCACCCACATTTTCCCCTTCTCTTTGTGGGGTGTGCAATATCAGGTCTTTTCCCATTGCTGATATCCAGCCTCTCCTCAGTCTTCACTGGCACTACTCTTTGTATTTAGCAGCTTTTACGGTTGTCCGTAAAAGCCCCACCACCCCAGCTTTTAGCAATTTCTTTACTCAGCCTCGAGTATTTGCCACTGATATCTCTCATTGTCTTCTTCCCACCCTTATCTCTGAATAAGCAAATTAATGCGGGCTTCTTCCATTCTCTGTGTTCTCCAAGAGACGGAGAAGGACTAAACCTCCTCAAATAAGCATCAAAGATTAAAAGTGTTCCTGGCAAACCTGAGAAGTTGCTTAAACTCTGAAGTGCGTTTACAGACATGGAATACGCAAGGCAAAAGATGGGAATGGGTCCGACGTGATGTCTGCCCCTAGCTCTGGCTGTGCTCTTCTTTGGGGAGAGATTATTTCTGAGACACAGTGGAAAGCATCTCCCCAGATGCAAAGAAAACCGCAAAGCTCCTTTATAGACCCTGCTCTGCCGGTTCCTGGCCTTATGGTGCATCTTTGTGGAAAGGTCTCTCACATGAAGCTCCCCACCCTACCACAAAACTTTTTTTTTTTTCTTTTTTTTTTTTTTGCAACAGGTAGGAAATAGAGCTCCAACCCACCAACTCTGTTTTAGCCGTGAAAGGGTTTGAAACTTTGTGCGCAAGCAGGACCAGAGGCTGTGGAGCTGAGGGCAGTGGAGAGAGACCCTGAGAGCAGCAAGGCGAGCTGGGCCAGCCGGATGCCCCCCTGAGGGGACATTGGCGCCCTGTGAACGTGTCTCTGGGGCTTCTGGGGTTAAACAAAAGACCTGAGAAGTTGAGGGCAGCATACTTATCTATTCTAATTAGGCAGGGAAGGCAAACAGCTACTACAAAGAAAATTCTGTTTGCCACAGGGGGTTGAAACAAAGGATCGGGCAGCTATTGATACTTTGAAATGTGTCAGTTAAGTGTTGTGTTAACGCGTCTTTTTTTCAGCTGGACGAAATGGTGAAACCTGTTTTAACTTCCTTATTATCCTGAACAGCCAAGAGAAAAGGCAGAACCCATGCTGCTTTATGAAATTAATTTGGAAGATGATTTTGAGGAACTTCTGGAAGATAGCTCTTACTAAGAGAAGTGAACCAAATGCATTAACATTTTACTGTAAAAAAGGCTGAATCACGACAAAGTAGCAAAGTATTAATGCCAATGAAAGTTTGTTCTTTGTAAATAAAATGTTCCCTGGAAACCACGCATGAGCCCATTACCTCTGTGTGGGAAGGGAGGAGGCAGAGTTGTAGCCAACATGGTGGCTCCGTAAGCTTTAAGAATTCAGTGTTGTGAAATAGACACGGAGGCCATGGCTTTATGGATTTGAGCTCCTACAACCACGTAGTCGTATTAGCCAGACCTTGCCAACAGCACTTCAGGCACTCTTCTATAAAATAAAAGGCTTATTTTTTAAAAGGCCGGGAGGGCAATTAAAGTGAACATAATAAAGATGACTGGGTACCTATTTCAGACACTAATATACATGTAAAGATATTGAAGGAGACAAAATTATTTGCTCAAGGGCTAAGCAATTACGGTATTTTTGGTCATATAATGACTAAAAGGAGTCAACAGCAGAGGCAAACTGGTTACACATGTTGGGTTGAACCGGGAAGGTGCTTTTTTTGCTGATGTTAGTGCAAAAATGTCAGGTGAAACATGCTTAATCCAGCCTCAAAGAAATGAAAACTATTTGCAAAGTGTGGTCTGAGTCTATAGCTGCATTTCCAGTTGACTAATGACAATTGTGCACGACAAGTAGTGAGTAAGCTGCTAGGTGCTGAAAGAGCCTCATTTGAAGGAAAAGTGGTGAATGAGGTTGCTACACATATGAATCAGCAAAAATCAAAACCTTTGTGAATTATAAAAGCAGTGATTTATGGTAGTCAAAACTAAAGCTGACCACGAGGAATAGCAGATTTTATCCAGTGAAACAAGATAATAAAATTGCAAGTGAACCTGGGCATCTGCTGATGCAAACTAATACACAGTGTGAAAATCAGTTCAAAATACATCTATTCAACTGTATGGGCATATATATAGACCTGGAGGTACTGTTCTAATTTCTAACAATGCTTGGGAAAGAATCTTGGACTTACTATGAACAAATCAACATATTGCTATAACGTGGCCGAAAAATGAAAACAAGTAAATAGGAATTACTAGAAAATGATGGCAAATGATGCAGAAAGCATTGCTCTTGTGAATTTATAAACTGTGCAGGTACTTGGACTGCTCTTGTAAAAATGACACACATCACAAGTTGTGATGAGAATAATAAAGATATTTAACAGCTCATGCATGGAGCTTCAACAAATTAGGCCTTTCAGCACAGAACAAGAGAATAAGAGAGAGGATATGACAGAAGTTCATGCACTCTTAAAGGAGATGAACAGACAATTAGCTATTACTCCCAACGGTGAGGACTCAGGAAAGTCCCATGAAACTATCTAAGAGCAAGATTTCAGGAAATTAAACATTTTTTCTCTTTCACCACACATAATTAAGCTGTTGAGTTAATTACTTCAGGATCATGTGGATTTATATGTGTGTGTGTGTGTTTGTGTGGGATAAATATTAAATATTTATATAAGCCATACAGAATTGACATCAAAACATAGTTAGGCAAAGCAGAGAGTGAAACAAGTGCTATTAAAAATATTAAAGGTATAGATCCAGACAGAGCCTCTGGAGGTGCCTGGGGGCTGTTGAATGGAGAGATGAAGACACAGCCTTTTGAAAGCCATAGGGCATTACTGGGAGATGATGCCAAGATTTCTGCTATTTTGAGATAAGCAAAAAGCTGTTTCTGAGTTGAGGAAGTTATAACAGTATTTATTTTCATATTTTTATAAAGCTTTTATTTCCTCATTACTTTATGAGCTACAAGAAACAATGTTTTGCATATACATGAACACTTGGTAGCATTCACCAGCTTCAACGCTACCCCTTCCTTTTATGAATCTTTACAGATTCCAGAGTTGATAAAACTTGTCTCTTGCACCTCCTGCCAATGAGACAGGTGTTAAGAAAAGTGTCTGAAACAAGCCTGCAACCCTGGATTTATGCTCTGTGAAAATTCCTTCCTAGGATTTCCCTCTTCTTCACAAATAAAGCATTGCATACATGAGCAAGCAAACAAAAATCAAGGAAACTAAAAATAGCACTCCGCTTTAACATAGAATTTGTTTGGTTGGAAATGAAAAACGCTGTGGTGGTACTGAGCAACATGAGGCATGAATTTCTTCCAAGTATTTGCAATTACTATGTATCAAACCCAGGTATCATTTCATAAAACATAGTTAACTAGTCAAGATCTTTCTTTTTAGAGTATTTAAAGATCTTAAATTTCAGTGAAGCTTTTAATACTCTCTCAGAGCCCTTTTGGACAAAACATCCAGCACAGAGCTGGATAAACACATGCAAGCATGGTGAGCAACTGGTTCATGGGTTGGACACAAAGGGTCCAATGTGACACAGTGGGTTTGGACACCCCTGTGAATGGAGTAACATCAGACTGGTGACTTGTCACTACTGGGGTTCCACAGGGCTCCATCTCAGGCCCTGTGCTCTTTAACATCTTCATAAATTACTTGGACGCAGGACTCAAAAATATACTAAGTTCACCAATGACAGTAAATTGGGAGGAGCTATCAACTCCCCTGAGGGCAGAGAGGCCCTGCAGAGAGACACGGACAAATCTGGGTGCTGGGCAGTCACCAACCAGATGAAGTTCAAGAAGGGAAAGTGCTGGATTCTGAACCTGGGATGGGACAACCCTGGATGTACGGACAGACAGTGAAATGAGATGCAGGAGAGCAGTGCTGCTCAAAGGGACCTGGGGGTCCTGGTCTGTGGCAAGCCGGACATGAGCCAGCAGTGCCCCGGCAGCCAGGAGGGCCAAGCCTGTCCTGGGGGCATCAGGCCCAGCATGGCCAGCCGGGCAAGGGAGGGGATTGTCCCGCTCTGCTCTGCACTGAGGCAGCCTCACCTCCAGTGCTGGGGGCAGTTCTGGGTGACACAATAGAAAAAGGGCATTAAACTGTTAAAGAGTGCCCAAAGCAGCGCAAAGAAGGTGGTGAAGGACCTTGAGGGGGAGCCTGTATTCGGAACAGCTGGTGTCACTTAGTCTGTTCAGCCTGGAGGAGACTGAGAGGAGACCCCCTTGCAGTCTGCAGCTTCCTCATGAGGGGCAGACATTGATCTCTCCCCTTTGATGACCAGTGACAGGACCCAAGGGAATGGCCTTCAGTTGAATCAGGGGAGGTTTAAGTTGGATGTTAGGAAAAGGTTTTTCACACAGAGCTGTTTGGGCACTAGAACAGAAGAGGCTCCCCAGGGAAGTGGTCACAGCAGCAGCCTGACAGAGTTCAAGAAGCATTTGGACAATGCTTTCAGGCACATGGTGTGACTTTTGGGGTGTCCTGTGCAAGGCCAGCAGCTGGGCTCAATCCTTGTGTGTCCCTTCCAACTCAGAATATTCTGTGAAGTCCAACTTGATTTTCTAAACCTCTGAGAGCAAAGCCAAATTAATTTGCAATTTTGCAGATACACACACAAGTTTGAGTTTGTAACAGTTATCTATACAAATTACTAGATTAAGTTTAAATGTGAAGTCCCTACTGATGAAAGCATTTCTACTTCTAGTCACCTGTCACAAAAACAGGCTCAGTACTAAGTGTAACATATAGAGCTTTAGTTCAATACACAGTAACAAACACAGTATTTTCAGCAGTACTTTATATACTCAAATTTTTATTATTTCTCCTACACATCCTTTTTAATACAGCATTCATTTCTGGTAGGAATTTTTGTCAGTGTTTTGAAAAGCCAAGTCTCTTTACTAAGTTGTAGTCGAGCATCATTTAATAGAAGTCATACTTGCTCGGATGCTTTGGGTGAAGTGCAGACTGCATGAGGCTAACCTGAGCCTGAGAGCAACACTGCATATACTTTATATGTTACAAGCAAAGCCCAAAGGGAAGGGCTTCTAGTGCTGATGCAAGCAATTCATGCCTGGCTGGCTTGGACTTTGTCCACAAAACCTTTCCTTAAAGATGGGGCTTAAAGAGTACTGTAATAAGAAGAAACTTTTCTTATTTTTTTTTTATTGCGAACAACAGAGCTCAATCACCAGACAAATAACACCTGGTGACAGATCTTCACACGGCAAGTACCTCTGATTTGAGTCACTCTTTATACTTCCTGCTAGATTACTTTCTCTCACAAAACCAGCTTTAACCCCCACTCCCTTTGGGCAGTAGCAGTAAAATCAAGGCTGTGCACCCTAGAGAGGAATTCCTTTCCAAAAGAAAACCAAGCACCTTACTTCTATCCTGTCCTTAGCTGCCTGATGCACTGTTATCGCTACATCTGGATACCCAGATCAATTTTTTATTATCAGTTTATTAGCTAGTTTACCTATTCCTTGCCTTCCAAACTCAGGCCTTCTAAGGTCTCTGAGGTTTCGTTCTCTAGCCCTGCCTCATCCTAGAGAAAATCTATGGGAGCTGACTTTTATCCGAATAAAATGTCCGAACTTTCTCAAGGTGACGATTTCCTTCGGCTGCCACGGCTCAGGGGCAGTTTCGGAGCGTCCCGCGGGACTGATTTCCCTCCGGGACATGTTTTCTGCCAACACTTGGGAATCAACCCCGGCTGCGGACGTATTTGCAGGGTACCGGGTGGCTCAGCCCGATGCGCGCCCTGCGAGAACCCAGGGGCGCTCCCGCGGAGGACACCGTCCCCGGTGCCGCTCCGTCCGCAGCAGCTCCCGCCCCGCGGCCACGGCAG
Source organism: Tichodroma muraria (assembly GCA_013390105.1). Lineage (NCBI taxonomy): Eukaryota > Metazoa > Chordata > Aves > Passeriformes > Sittidae > Tichodroma > Tichodroma muraria. The sequence continues at coordinate 2,489 of WAAG01068908.1, read as the reverse complement.
AGCCCAGCGCCGGCGGCTGCGGCTCAGTCCCCCGGCCCGGNGTCCGTCCTGCCCCGGCGTGCCAGGTGAGGGTGCGGAGCGACTCCCGCGTGCCGCACCGGTGGGATCGGGATCGAGGTTGGGGTTAGGCTGTGCGCCCCTCCGAGCGGGTGGCGACCCGTGTGCCGGAGTGGGGCTCGGTTCGGGGCCGTCCCGGCGGGTCTGGGGTGGCCACGCCGTGGTCCCGATCCCGGACAAGCCGTGCTTGGGCGGGAGCTGGTCAGCCCCCAGGCCCGGGGCCGGTGGGGCAGCGGGCCCCGGGGGCGGTGACTGCGGCTGGCCGGCACTTTCGGACCGCGCAGCCCGTCCCGGGAGGAGCCGCCGGACTTCCGAGCCAAACCCGGTGCTCGCCAGCGGTGCCCGCTGACAGGAGCGGACGACAGTCCTGCCGCTTCTCTCCGCTTCAAGGCTCGCAGCGGGAACTCGGCGGGATAAAGGTCGGCGCAGAGGGAGGGAGAGGCTGGGATCCAGCTACTAAACCCCATCGTGGGGATTTGGCGTGGTTTTCAGTAATGTTGTCTTGGTTGGTAAGTTGGGCTTCCGCGAGACTGGCCCCCTAACAGCCAATTGCACTGTTTCGGTAGTGGCAGATGAGAGGGAGAAAAGTTCCATCACGCCCTCCTCCCAAAACTCGCAGCCCTGGTTCGGAATTTCAGTGCGAGATGGCACTTGGAACCCAGGCTGTTCAGCTCAGCGATATGCACTTACCGGACTTTTCTTCAATTCTGATTAGCCTCTTGTGAAGGTTTCATTGACTTATTTTAATGACTATGCCACAGACGTGAGGAGATTCTTACCAGGATGATGCAGCTATCTCATTATAGCCTGCAGGTTAGGTCAGTGTAAAATGTTGCATAAAATGGTGCCAGTTTCAGCAGAGACAAAGTATGAGAAGTCTCAGGAATTCCAGCCATCTTCTCTAAGTTGTTTTCTTTTTTGCCTTACCCAATTTCACCTTTCCACATCACAGTAAATCTGACCTCTCCCTCTTGCCTCCAGGCTTGTCTGTACAAGCTAGGCCCTCGTACCGAGGAAATGTGTTGGGGCACGTTTGTCCTTTGTTTGGGATGTAACTATACCAGGATAAAAAGTTCCTTTTTTTCCCCTCTCTGCTGTGTGAGAATGAGAGATTTCTGTAAACTTTGGCCAGTGCTGCATTGCAAGGTACGATGCTCTCCCCACAGCACACAGCCAGCCCCAAGAGGAGATGGAGCCCTTATCCATGGCCTGTGTGGCTCTCCCAGTCCAGCCCTGAGAGATGATGGACCAGCTGTGCAGGTTCCCAGCTCGGGTTTCAAAGTGTTTTGTCCACTTCAATGATAGTTTCCAAACGGCTGCAATCAGTGAAAGCTGAGTCCTGAGACTGAAGTCTGGACTTCAACAAAATTTACTTTCAAAAGAGTGTGGATTTTCATTTTTAGGAGTGGGAAGAAAGCTGAAATGGAACTTCTCGGATATTTGACTTTCTGTATTCTGCTGGAGTGTGATAGCATCTTGAAAATCAACATAAACTCTGTAGCTGAGGGCTTTTTCTTCTCAACTCTGACTCTGCTTGCTTCCTTTTTTGGATGACATAGCAATGAATGTGGAAGGGCAGGCTCTGCTCTATCTGCCTTTGTCTGCTGGTTTTGCTACATAAGCATGCAGCCCTGACAGAAGTGGCTTGAGTCTTCTCACCAGTGTTAGCAAATCCAAACGTTGTACTTTTAAGATTAAGGGCCTTGCCTGAGCTGCAGCAGAAAGCCTTGGAGGCCTGCTGGAGGTGTCTGGGTAGAGCAAGGACTTCTTCTGAAGAAGGATGAGTGCTTACCTCCAGGACAAAGAAAGCAGCTCAGCCTTCTAGAGCTATGTTGTTGGCAAAGAAATCCTATAAAAATGCTAGAGAAGTCTCTACTTTGTCTAGATGTGGCTTAACTCATGCAGTGACAGTAATTTCTATTGATTTGGGAAGTACACTGAAAGGCAAAATGCCGACCAGAGTCAACCACAGAAAGGGAAGGAGAGCACAGAGGATGTACAGAGCAACTGTTTTAAGATGTACTTATTTCCTGCCCAAGGCCTTGTTGTGTAATACACTCATGTATGCTTGTCCCATCATAAAGTGATTGAAAGAGTGTTTAATAAGTTGTTTGAATCCATAAACACATGGGTGACATGAATGAAAGTGACTTACAATTACCTATGTCTCTGGCGAGGCTGTTAGGAAGTCCTGTTTTTCACAGGTCTAGAGTAGATTTTTCACAGTTTGAAAAGTGACTGTTCTGTGTGTTGTGTCATCCTGCAGGTAAAAGGACACAGAAAAGAAGATGGACTGGGGAACTCTGCAGGCTGTTTTGGGAGGTGTAAATAAGCACTCCACCAGTATCGGGAAGATATGGCTCACAGTCCTCTTCATCTTCCGTATCATGATCCTGGTTGTGGCTGCAGAGAGAGTCTGGGGAGATGAACAA
>WAAG01068904.1:3560-23128 GCA_013390105.1 Tichodroma muraria | reverse complement strand
TAATAAAGTCTGTCCTTTTCAAGTTTAAGCCTGCTTTGCTCTTGATTACAGAATTTCTTTTTAAAATTGGCAACCCAAATTAATAGTTTTCTGTCTGGTTCAAACTGAAACCACGACATATGCCTGCAAAAAGCTTGTGACAGGGGGACCAAGGCCAAACTAAGGACTTCCAAACACATGTGGCCAGGTGCACTAGTTTTGGATGGGATAGGTTTAATGTTCTTCATAGTAGCTGGGATGGGCTATATTTTAGTTGTGTGACCAAAACATTGCTGATAACACAGGAATGTTTTTGTTATTGCTAAGCAAAGCCAAAGACTTTCCTGCTGCTCACCCCACCCCACCAGAGAGGAGGCTGGGAGTGCACAAAGAGCTGGGAGGGGACACAGCTGGGACAACTGACCCTGACTGACCCAAGGGACATCCCACACCATATGGCATCATGCTCATCATACAAACCTGTGACCAAATGTCCCTAATTTTGCCCATGACTCCTTTGCTTTGTCAGCATCTGGAGCAGCTAACTGATTCTATTTTATAGAACCAGTTAAAATTCAGATTAGTGATGGATCTGAATTACAGAAGAGGCATGGCAAGAGGGGTAGAAAGAGTCAAGCCCTGCACCTCTCCTGATTTACAGCTGAGAAGCCAGTGCCCTCTGCAGCAGAAAGTGAAAAGATGAAGATCTACAAGCACCTTGTTATCACCCAGGAGTGAGGATAGACATCACATTTTATTATAGCTGGCAGAGGTACAGAAAACGTCTCCTCCCTCCCATCCTGCCTTGCTTCACCTTTTGACTGCAGTGATGGACTGGAGAATGCAAATTCTGAGGACTGGTGGTCTTACCCACAAAGGAGCAGATTCTGCATGATGTAGGAACCCCATTTTAAAGAAAGATTGCACTGCATGACATAAAGAGAAATAATAACCTATAGGAAGACAAAACTGAGAACATTGTATATATTGTCACAGCAATCTCCATCTCCTTCATATCTGGGGAATTAGCATCTGACCTGTCCTGTCTTATGTGACAGCAGAGTGTATCAGTTTTACCTTAGGGCAATATTTTGCAGCCAGGATTGAGATTTCTTCCTTTTTTTTTTTTTTTTTCCAATCTTCCATCTAATTCATTTAGGGATTTTGAGATCCAAAGAAGACCATTTCTGAGGAAAGGAATTTACCTCATTTCATATGCAGGTAAGTGGTTTTATGACTAGAAGAAAAACCTCATGAAATGTGAAGCTTACAGTTCAGCTTTTTGATTTTATTTTTACATCAATATTTGTGTGAAATCTGTAAAACCTCAGAAATGCTGCAACTTTAATCACAGTTACAAGCTAGATTGCAACTGCTCCACTCACAGCTCATAAGGAACTGAGTGCTGCAGGAATGGCTCATCAGTGACCAGCAAGAGCTGGAAAAGGGAAATTATCTGCTAATATAGGATTCTAATTGTATATTACTAAGACAGTGGCTTTTTCAAACAGGGAAGGGTGGCTAAGGAGTGCCATGGAAGTAAAAAAACACCTGCAGTCTTCATCTTTGCAAATCCCTGTGGAAGATGGACAGAAGTGTGTGTGCAATGGCAGCTTCTTGGTAGGAGGAAAACTGTATAGATGTGCATGGATTGTGTACGTGTGAAAGTGTAGGGGCTCAGATGGAGCCATTGATGGAACCGTAGAATATCCTAAGTTAAAAGGGTCCTAAAGGGACCATCAAACACAACCATTCTGGCTTTGGACAGGACAACTCCAAGAATCACACCATGTGTCTGAGAGCATAGGCCAAACTTCTTGAACTGTCAGGCAGCTGGTGTGGAGAATCCTTGTGCTTGTGCCTTTGGGAGGAGACATTGTCACAGGTCTCCTGTGAGTCTGAAGGTATTATGCAAGTGATACGCCAACCATACAGAGGGGATTGTGCAAACAGAACCTCTCATTAACCACAGTAGTGGCAGTGTCTGGTGCAATGAGCTTTAGAAAACCTGCGCAGTGAATTCTCCCATGAGACTGAAACCAGCCAGGGTCATTTTAGGGAGAGGAAAGAGTAAAGCCAGAAGGAAATGCATTTACTTGGTATTAATGGAGTAGTTTTCAATCACTTATATCTCATCAGGCTGTAAAGAAGAAAAACAATAGTATTAAGGCACTACATGTATCTGCTGTATTAAATTGACGAAGTTCTGTATCTTTATAAAGCTGCAACAAATGGGAGCTCCAACAAAGAATACATTCCTTTATGTCTGCAGCATTTCTCTTTCTTTCTTTTCTTTTTTTTTTTCCTTGTGTCTGTAAGTGTGGCTCATTCAACAGCCAGTGAGGTAGTTATTCTTATCACAGAGGAGAGCTGGAGTAGTTTACTGAAAATCCTCTCTCACAGCAAATGCAAAGCAAAGGTTTAGGTGAATCAATTTGCTGTTATTATGGTGTCCTTACATGGTCTCCAGCAGAAAGCTCTGTTGAATTTACAGTTACATTTTGTATCACTTTGAAGTATTAACTGCTTAATTCTACTGGTTCTGCCGCCAATGATAAACCAGATGTTTCATCACGGGCAGCGATGTGGACACTTACAGGTACTTATGTGCCAGCTCCTATTCATTTCCGCAGGAGCTGGGTTTATCTGCTCAGCTGTATCCAGAAAATGTACATGCAGCACTTTGAGCTCAAACTGCTGCCAAGTTTTTGTTCTTTAACCTGCATCTTGCATGAGGGGATGTTTCCCATTTAAAAGATTTACACATTCAACTCCTGGGGTTATTTAAAAAAACCAAAATAAATTGTTCATTGCTTCCCTCACTTTTTAAAGTTCTCTTTAAATAATAAGAGCCGAAGGTAGAACTATCTTGACAGAATCATCATCACGTTTTTTTCCACTGAATTCCGTGGAATATTAAACCAGTTGAGGACCTAAAAACCTATAAATATGACCTGAGGAAACATTAAGAGAAAAAAATTCCCAAAGATTGCATTCTAGACTGGCCCCACACCTTGGGTCTTGCTTTTATTATGAACCTTATTAATGGACATTATTAATTAGAAATTAAAGTTTTATTTAATTTAAAACATTGGTATTGAACTCTTCAATGTTTGGCCTTCAGTAAAGAATTTTCATTTGAAAAGTCACAACAGTACTAAAAATTAAACTTTCTATATTTTCCATTTTTTAAATACTTTTTTGCATAAAGATTCCTGTTGTATTCAAAATAGTCCTCTATTGACATTTCAGCCAAGTTTGAGTAGATTTATTTTCAAATATTATACTAGATATCAACAATGGTCCCTTAGCTCAAGTTGTAAAAAAGAACTGTGAGAACTCGTTTTCTTGGGGAAAGGGAGTTTCTTTTTTAACACATCTTACAGTAAATGTATATGAAATTGGGGCTGAGGTACAGCGTAGATGGCAAAACCTTCTCCTGCTTGCTTTGCCCAGAATGAACATTCCCATAGACTCTGCACAGACAGGAGGAAAAAGTCAGTATGTCAAAAGGAGAAAGAACTTATGGGAGTTATGAGATTCGTAACAGACAATACTCATGTGATTTATAACTCTTCTGAACTTCTGGTGCGTCTGGTTTCCAGGTCAGATCCTGCTTCAAAACTGGCCATGCTTTGCACAAGAATTTGGAACAGATGGAACTGATGAATTCAGGGGTTAGGAATAGATGATCTTGAATGTCCCTTCTAACCAAAGCCATTCTATGAATTCTAAATTCATACACCTAAATAACTCTTTACACCTAAGAGTAACTCTTTACTCTCTTCATACACCTTTACACCTAAATAACTCTTGTGGTTCTACAGTTTTGTATCAAAGGCAGTGAAGAAGTCTTTTTCCAGGAGGAAATGTGTGTAAAACTTACAGTGTACTTGTGAGACATAGGAAGTTGGAGGAAAGAAAAATACTACTTTAAAATCAACTTTTCCCCCATCTCATGGGTCTGACATGTCAAAAAGCACTGACAGTTTTGATTTTGGGGCTTAAATTATATCACAGTGGCTGTTAGAAACTGCAGACTGAAATGTCAGTGCTGCTGGAATATAATAGTACAGTGCCAGTAAATATCTCCGGATTTAGCTCTCAAGTATTTTTTTTATTTAGTATTACATCAGTAAGTTTGTTGTACATGCTTTCACACAAATAGTTCATTTCTTTCAAAGTGGTTTAACTCCCTAGCAACCTTATAAAAATAAATATTGGTGTTCTGTAATAATGGCTGAAAACAGTGGAGCTTACATTAATGCCACTGCGGTATTTTGAGAGGTAGTGACTGAAATGCTCTGACCTTATTTTTTCGGTCAGAATTAATTGTAAGAGGAAAGATTTTTTTAAGGACTTAATGAAGCTGATTGGTAAAGAATCAAATAAAATATGACTATGAAGTAAATCATTCAATTTAAATGGTGACTTTAAAAGGCGTCAATAAGAGGTTGGCATCCACACATTTTTTGTGCCTTTGAAAATGCTCTTTTCTTCCCAGGAGAAGTAGTAAATTGAAGCCTTCTGGAAAAGAACAAAACCAACCAAAAACTGTTTTGCATGAAGATGGCTTTTCTAGTGTGAATGACATATTCAGTCTTAGAAAATTCACGTGTGAAACTGCAAACACTTATTATCAATTTCAGAGCTTACTTCTCTGAGTAGTTCCAAACAGTAGCATTGTATTTATTATTTACAAGCAGAAATTACATACCAAGTAGATTCTAGAAGATCATGCTTTGGTGAAAATTTGGTCTTGCAGAGGTGACTGCGGAGTGTATAGGAAGATAACTCATAAATGATAGAATCACTGAAGTGTCTGATCATTTGTCAGTATGGAATAAGGTCAAATGACCTTCAACATAAAATTTTCAGAATTTTATTCTGAACCTTCCGATATTGAAGGCCACCAGAGGGAAATCATAAAATCATCCCTGATGCAAGTTAGGAAGACACTGGAATTTGTATCCATCTGGGCACACACTAATTCATTTTCAGCCCCACTGTTAACCCTTTTTTCTGGGCAGTTTCCAGCCACTCTGCCCCCAGTGAGGTAGTTATTGTATATATTCCAGCCATTCTGCCACCTGGAGAATGGAAGGTACTTCTTGGGACACAAGGGCAGGTCCCAGTCCTTGCTCTTCCACAACCTCATCCTACTGGCCTCGCACCATTGATCCAGCCTGTCCACATCTACCCACACAGCCTTCCTACCACCCAGCACGCTGACAGTCCCACCCACCTTGGTGTTGTCACAAATTTACTACTGAAGGTACCCTCAATGCTCTTGGCCACATCAGCAGGACAGACACTGAAGAGGACTGGGCCCAGGGAACACCGCTGGTGACTGAACGCCACCTGGATTTGGCACCATTCGCCACCATTCTCTGGGCCCAGTCCCAGCCATTCTTAAGCCAGCAAAGAGTGCCCCTGCCCAAGCCCTGGGCTGATGGCCTTTCAAGACTGTGCTGTGGGAGACAGAGTCCAAGGCTTTGAGCATGTCCATGGAGACTCCATGCACATCTTTTCCCTCAGCCCTTGGGCAGGTCATATGCACCTCAAAAGGCATTATATTGCTCAGGCAGGACCTACCTTTCCTAAACCCACGCTGGCTGGGCCTGATCCCTCAGTTGTCCTCTCTGGGCCCTGTGATCCCACTCACGATGATCTGCTCCAGAACCTTGCTGGGCCCTGAGGTCAGGCTGACAGGCCTGCAGTTCCTCGCACCCTCCCTGGGGCCCTTCTTGGGCATGGGAGTCACAGTGGCACCTCCAGTCATCTGGGACCTCCCCCAACAGTCCAGGACTGATAAGAAAGGACAGACAGTGGCTTAGCGAGCTCTTCCACCGGCTCCCTGAGCACCCTTGGGGGACTCCGGGCCAGGGCCACAGACTTGTCAGTGTCTCAGTGGCTTTGCAGGTCACTAATGATTTCCTCCTGGACTACAGGGCCTCTAATCTGCTCCCTGTCCCTGTCTGCCGGCTCAGTGGGCTGCTCGACGTCCACAGAACCAGTCTGACTATTGAAGGTTGAGGAAAAGGAGGCATTCAGCACCTCAGCCTCTTCCTCATCCTTCGTGACCATCGTCCCGCCGCGTATGCGGTAAAGAATGGAGATCTTCCTTGGCCCTCTGTTGTTAATCTTCTTAAACAAACACTTTTTATTGTCTTTTAGAGTAGTGACCAGATGAAAAAACGCTAAGAGAGATTTTGCCTTCCTGATTATCTTTCTACAGGAGGTTGGGGCCGAGGGGTGGGACACATGGTGGACTGGGTGGGAAAAGCAGTTTGGCAGGGCACGAGGCTTCTTTGGGGATGTTTAGGGCAGGAACACATGGTGAGACAAGAGGGAGCTGTAGGTCTTTGGGAGAGGAACAGGCATAGGCAAAGTCAAAGGTCAAAGGCCAGAACAAAAGGCCTTTGTTGCCAAGGGGGTCTCCATGCCTCTCCGTGACAAGGGACGGCCATGCCCACCAGGCCTTTGTGACGTGCGATTGCTTCGTGCCCAGAGACCTTTGTGACACAGGTCCCGAGCGGTGAGGCAGAGGGCTCTTGTAGGGCCAAACCCCTCACGTTGTCACTCCCTGGAGAGCAGCTCTCTGAGGAGGCAGCAGCTCCTCAGGAGGACGCAGCTCTCGCGGCTGCCCTTGGCCGGTGTTCGTCAGAGCACTGCCAAAATGTCAAAGAAGCAAGAGGCGAACGCCCACTGCCAGTCCCGTGAGGGGCAGCCGCTGCTGTCCAAGCAGCGACAGGTGAGGGACGGGAACGGAGGGAGAGGCTGCACTGGGACCCGGGGGAGGGCTGGGGGCAGAAACTGCCAGTCAGGCCTGGCACCAGGCCTTGCTCTGGGGAGGAGCCGGTGCCAGGATGGCCTGGGTGAAGGAACGCCTCAGAGACTGCGAGCGCAGCTGGCAACCCAGCCCAGCCTGGCTGCCGTGGTCAGCACCTGCCTTGGCGCCAGAGCTGGGCCTGCCAGCATATGAGGGGGGACAGCGTGCCCGCACAGCCGCCTCCGTCTCACGCCTCCTCCTGCTTCCCACAGGTGCCCCAGAGGCTGCTGCAGGCAGCAGAGGACGTCACATGGGTGACCGTCATTCCCCTCCATGGGGACAGACTGGTCCCCAGAAAGGACACCTCATGGAGACCCACAGGACTGGGAACACAGGAGGACAGCCTGGAGGGAGGGCGCTCACTGCCCCGCAGCGGCACAGTCACACGGCCACCAAGGTTGTCTGTGTCGGACTTGCCGCCTCTCCACAGCCCTCCGTCGACAGTGACACCTCCGTGTCGGCTCAGCCTTGAAATGCCAAAAGCAGACTCGGCAAGGGTCAAGCTGCCCCCTCTGCCAGCAGACCCAGCAGCCTCTGGGTCTTCTCCCAGAGGCAGAGCATGGTCTGCAGGCTCCTTGCCCAGTGGCCACCGAGAGCTGGTGCCACCTTCTCCATGGGGCACTCTGGCTGCTGACTGGGCCCGGAGAACTCCTTCGCCGGACTGCTCAGCTGAAAGGCTCTGGCGAGGGTCAGCAGCAAGGCAGGGCCATCGCCTGTCACCCCTGCAAGGTGCAGGTGGCGTGCCGCTCCGCACGGGGACCCAGCCTGCCTGGAAGCACCTGGGGCACACCGAGACGGAGCAGCTCACTGAGGTGCAGGAAGAGCACGGTGGCAACACCTATGGAGACCTATTTAGAGGCCTTGCCCCATGTCTGCATGAGGAAAGGTCCACCAAGTCCACCTGCACCCAGAAGCACTCAAGTCTCTGCCAAGAGGCAGATGCAGAGCCCCAGGTGCTGCCCAGCACTCCTGGCTTGAATGAAGGCTCCACGGGAGAGACGGGAAACTCCTCTGAGCTCCTGTCTCCTAGCCCGATTACGGAGCCACGCTCTGCCTCTGACAACTCACAGCCTGGGGACACTTTTCTAAAGGAGTCAGAGGAGAAGTGCGAGGAGGAAGAGCTCCCAGACACAGAGGCTGCAGCAGACGGGGACAACGACCCACAGAGTGTGTCACTTGCCGCATTGAAAGAGAAAAAGGCAGAGGAAGCAGCTTATGCTGTGGCCAGAGATCCCTGGGGTGAGGGGCCCAGTGAGCTTTTCCCCACCTCAGAGTCTGAGGAAACCTCAGGCTTCTCAGCTTCATCTTCTTCTGAAGGCGTCTGTGAGGAGAGGGGAACCCATCGGCCATCAGAGCAAAGCAGCTACGGCAAGCTGCTGTGCAGGGAGACTGAGGATGCTTCGAAGCCCCTACTGCACATCAAGGCAGAGGAGCTGGAGGAGTTGGAGGAAGACATTCTTGCCTCCCTCCATGAAGAAAGCACCTTGGTGCCACACAGCCTTTCCACTTTGGACAAAGACTGCGCAGGAGAGACCGAAATCTACTCGCAGCTCGTGCCTCCTGACCTGTTTGAAGAGCTGTGGTCTCTCTTTAACAACAGGGACATACCATGCTGGGACACTCGTGTAGACAAGCTACTGGCAAAGTGGGAGGAAGAAGAACTCCCTGACAGAGAGGCTGCAGGAGAGGGGTACAGTGACCCAGAGTGCACATTGTGTCCCCCCCTGCAAGATGAAGAAGTGGAGCCAGCATGTTCTCCACTGGACAGTGATCCCTGCATCGAGAGCCACAGCGAGGCCCTCCTCAGGGCACCAGCCGAAGAGGCAAAGATGTCGACTTGCATCTTGACTGCCAATCCGATGGAGGAGGCTGGCGCAGCATGCATGGAGGCTGTCTGTTCCCAGGCCAGCCTTGCCCAGGAAAATCCCTGTGGGGTTGAGGCACCGGCAGGTGCTTTCCGGGTGCCTGCCCAGCCCCTGGCATGCAGTGTTGCTTCCTCCCCCACTGACATGACCCCTGTCCCGCAGCCCCCAGCCCCACGGCGATGGCGTTCCATCGTCAAGAGGGCCCGGCGGGCTCTGAGGCGGCTTTTCTCCTTCAGCTGCCTCAGGGGGCAGCCGGAGGAGTGAGCCCGGCTGCCAGCACCAGGCAGATCCCAAGGGATGGCCACTCACCATCAGGCCATGCAGCTCCCAGAGGCAACGGTGCAGGGAGGCTCGTAGTGGATGCACCTATGGATGGACGGATCGATGGATAGATGCATGGATGGATGGTGCCCAAAGCAAGCAGTTGCCACAGGTAGGTCCTGCTGCTGACCCCAGCCCATCACCCCCAAGCCAACTACAAGGCAGCCTGGTCAAGGAGAGTTAGCTGAGGAAGGATGACAGCGCTGCTTTGTAGAATCCCACAGAAGCTGACTTTAGGCCCGGACTGCATTGTGGGGGTGCATCTGCCTCCAGGCCACGTCAAGAGATGTGAAATGCTCCTCTGACCTCAGCATTGCAGGCAAAGGAAGGCACGCCTATCCTCCTTTCCAATGGCACATCAGAAAACACCTGCCTGGATTCCCACAACATAGACTGGAGAAAGGTGTTAACCTTGGAACGATCTGGGGCCCCCACCTCCACCTCCACAGCAGCCACTGGGACCTGTCACCACCAAAAAGCTCAGGGTAAGGAAGGACTGATGGGACGTCGCTGGAGCCAAGTTTGATGTCTCCTGCTTGATGTCTCCATCCCTTCCTCCTCCTTTCCCCCGTTCTTTCTCCCTCTCTCCTTCTCATCCTTCTATTTTCTATTCCTTTCTTTCACTCTACTTCACATTTACTGTTAAATAAAATCTCTGTTGCTGACTTTGGTGGATGGTCTCATTGTCACCTTAACTCGTACAGAGGCATCTCTCAATAATTGCGTCTTAACAGGGGCACACATCTGCACACAGCAGAAGAGCTGTGGCCTCCCAAGTGCCCAGCACAGGGGGACAATCAATGCAGGGTGCTGCTGGCCGCACCACTGCTGACACAGAAGGACAGGATGCCACTGGCCTTCTTGCCCACCTGGTCACTTGATGGTTTATGGTTTTTTTTCCAGCTACTCTGCTCCAAGCCTGGAGCACTTGTTGGGACACAAGGGCAGGTCCCAGTCCTTTTTGTTCCTGAACCTTATCCCACTAGCCTGGTACCATCAATCCAGACTGTTCACCTCCCTCTGCTGAGCCCTCCTATCCTCCAGCACATCGAAATTGCCACTCAACTTGGTGCCAACTCTGAACTTGTTGAGGGTACCCTCAATCTCTCCATCTGGATAAACAATATTAATCAGGACTGGACCCAAGACTGAGCTCTGAGCCCCAGTAGGTAATATTTGCCTTCCTGATTTAACTCCACTCACCACCACTCTCTGACCCAGCCATCTAGTCATTTTTCAACCCAATGAAGTGTGTATGCATTGGAACCTTCAGAAGTCAGATTCTCCAGGAGAATGCTTTGGGACATGGTGTCAAAGGCTTTACTAAACTCCAGGTAGACACATCCACAGCCTTTGCCTCATCCACTTAAGCAGGTTACCTTGTAAAAGGAGGAGATCTAGATTGGTCAGGCAGGACCTGCTTCTCATGTACCCACCCTGGTTGTCCTGTATGTGCTGCAAGATCACATTCAGGATGATCTGTTCCATGACCTTCCCTGACACCAAAGTATGGCTGATAGGCCTGGAGTTCTCCAGAGCCTCCTTTTAGCCAAGGCACACTCTGACACATAAACCTATGGGAACCAAGAATTGAGTACCTGGGGCTATATCTATGGCAGCAAATTACAGTCAGGAATTGTCCTTTGGCACTGAAACTCAGTTTCATACCTTGTTAGATTGTTGACATTGTTTCTGGTGTTCTTTTAGCCAACCAGCACTGTCCCAAATCATTCCTTATCACAGCTTACTAACTAGCACAGGCAAGCAATCAATTCCTAATAAGCAGTTTCCATGCAGCTACACTTTACTGAGGGGCGAGAGAGTGAGGTGATTTGGACATGTTAGAGTAGCCCTTTCTGTGTCAAGGTTTCCCAGTGACAGAGAACCACCCTAAACAAGCATAACTTGTTAGTATAAGTTGAGTTTATGCATCCTGATTCCTAGATGTTTACTCTGAACAAAATATCAGCTGAATGTTCTATTTCAAGTTTGGTTGTTGCTGCCCAAAAACATCTCAGGAAGAATAGATCTTAGACCAGGAGTTATATGAACCCTGATTTTGATAGCAGGAGCTTTGTCTGCAAAAACAAAGTGCAAATTCATGACTGATAAGAACATACTGATAAATTACTGACTGTTCTTTCATCATTTCAGCTTTATTTTCTCTATTTTTAAATTTATATTTTTTGCATTGTTTCAAAAGGAAGGTGTGGCTTATGTTAGAGCTCTGCCCTAGTATTAACAGCTGGATACCATTGGTTCATTAAACTGTACCACTTCAAAATGCCAGTAAAGCAGCAATGGCTGCAGCCTCTGCAGCTGGGATGATGTGATTCTGCCATGGGAGCAGATGTAAACTTCATACTAGCAGGAGTTGTGCCACCAGCCTGTGCTGGTGGTTTGTACTGGGCCAGCCATGCCAAGGATTGTAATGTGGGAAAACCAGCAGTATAATGGAACCTCAGATGTGTCATTCTTATCTGATTGTTGTTTATTCTGCCCTGGTGCACTGGCTCAGAGCTCAATATTAATCTCTCACTCTTGATGTGAGTTCATGATATTAGTTTGCCATGTAGCATGTATGTATGTATTTGCAGCATGTATGGAAGAATGAGGAAAATGAACTGTTAACTTTGTCCTGGTCTAAGTATCAATGGGATCCTTTGAAAACCCTTATGCTTTGAGGGCATTTTTGCTAGACGGTACCTCCAATTATGTTTCCAGTACAGAACTATTTTCTTCAGTTTTTCACAAACCCTGAAGCACTGTTTCTAAGCTGAAAGACATGATCAAGCCTCTCTGATCCTTCCAAGTCTTCCCCAGAATTATGTATTTCCTCCTTTGCAGAGCTTATGTGTTGTCCCAGCCGTTCTATTTCCTATTGAGGTCTTTTCTTGGCTGTCTGATATGCATAGAAGTATTTGAAATCACTAAATTTAGAGACTGGATTACTTGTATGAGTGGAGTATGCAGAAACTGCAAATATCCCTTCTGAATTAACTTAGCTAGGGACAAATTTTACAGTTTCTTTTCTCTACCTGCTCTTTCTAAAGTGCAGTAAGTCCACACACAGGCTTGCTTGGAACATTTTCTGCTTAAATGTCATAGCAAATAATAAATCAAAATGAAAATGTTACATAAATAGGCCAGAATAAAGCTGGCTTTGCATGCTGCCAGCCTACCTGAGGGAGGTCTGGCTGTCCTTAACAATAACATTAATTTTAACTTATAATAATTTAACAAGCTTACATATTAGGAAGAGAGATATACAAGTATGCTAACATCAAAAGAGGTTAGAAAATGCTTGATGAAAACTTTTTCTGTCAGAACACACTGTGACTTGAAATGCTTTGTATATCTGGTTTTCCAGGTTCTTTTTCAGGAATTCTCCTTTAGAAGAAAACGCAGGAGAAAATTTCTGACCTTTTGACTTTTTCAAAATCAAATATTTAAATTTTGCAATCAATGCATAATTTTGATGTGTGTTCTCAGCAGAGTGGATGCTGTGGTGCTAACATTCATCATAGTCTTAATCTCCTGCCATTGCAGCTTCTGAGCCACAGTCTTGTTGAAGGACAGTCTGAGAGAAAACAGACCTGGTGCTTCTCCAGAGACTGAAAAAGTGCTTCACAGAGGTGAAGGGTAAGCTACAGACCTCTGTGATGATTACCAAAGTTCAGTGTGCAGGATCTTTCCTTTCATCAATGTAGAGATCTGGCAGCAGGTGGCTTATCCAGCCATAAAACCCACAGCAAGGTCAGCTGAGTGCCTTGACGGCCCTCCACATTTCCTGCACCTGGTCAAAGACACAGCTCCATTACCTCTATTACATCCCATTTCTGATGGATCAATGTAGACATACCTTCATCTCTGCTGATGGACTAAGGGCCCTTGATGTTCCTAGTGGAGCATTAAGGGGAATTCAAATAATACCCCAGGAAGGTTAGGCTGGAAGCCTGTTAGTTAGATGATTCATCTGACCTGACATCAGGTGTCTACCACTTGCCTGGGCTTTTATTATAGTCAATGGTGACCTGATCAGTATAGTCCATGGAGATTAGTGCATGATTCATCCTAACAAATGCAGCTATGTCACTGAGGGTGAGATGAATCATGCCACAAACCACAGTAACTCTATTAATTCTTTGCTGACTGCAAAGGCATCCCAGAGTGACGTGCTTAGAAATAAAAGCCTAGCTCTATATCGTCATTTAGCTAAACAAATTCCACTTCATACATCTTAAGGGCTCTCAACACTTCTGAAATAACTTTGACACCTGCTCTTGAACACCTGAATTAAAAACGTACAAGTTTGAGTAATCGTACTTGAGAATCCTGCTAAAATCATGATGTCCCTACTGATGTTGAATTACATTCATAAGAGGACAATGAATTGTGGCTCCTCCTGATGCACTATCTGAGGTGTATTGCAATACTTTCCAAGGGGTGTGAGAGGTTTTTGTCTTAAGGAAGCATCAAAGATATTCTGGAAATTATTCGAATGATTCAGCTTGAATATACACAGTAGATAAGCAGATCCAAATAATTCACTTGCTTCCCCTCTGGGGTGTTCTAAACACCTGGGAGTGAAAAACTTACTTGGTTGAGATATTTTTCATGGAGGAGAACAGAAGACTTCAGGCAACGTCATCTTGTCTCCTGCTGCACTGTTCTGTGAGATTGACACCATCTTCCTGACAAACTCAGAGGAAGCTGACTTCAGTAAAGCCCAGATTTTAACCCAGAAGGATAAAGCTGCAAAACTTAGGCTTTAAGTTGTGATTACAAAATCCATAATATTAGCACTTAGAGTTTTCATCTAGGGTCTAAGTTTTGGAATCAAATCAGACTAGGTANTCCCTGTTCTAAACTGTAGTAAGGAGAGTCAATACAGTTTCCCACAGAGTTTATCATGCCTTAGGCATCATATTATCCAAAGACTGTGGATGGAATAAAATTTTACTAAAGCTAAATACTTATTTAAAGCATAACAATACCAGTAGAAGTTATCAGGACATTATCAATAAAGGAATAGCTAGAGTTTGAAAGCAAAATAAAATTGAAATAAATAAAAATTCTATCTTGAATAAGAAGGACTCTGGAAAATCATGGAATCATAGAATGATTTAGGTTGGAAGGAACCTTCAAAATCATCTTGTTCCAAGCCTCTTCAATGGGCAGAGATACCTTCACTAGACTCAGAGCTCCATTCAATCTGGCCTTGACACCACCAGGGCTAGGGATTTTTTAATAATGTCTGAAATCAACAATGTCTCAGAGTAAGGAAAGCCATCTCCCTTGTTTGTGTTCTGGATGTGGCATCTAGATGTTACTGAAAACAGGACCCTAAGAAATTTTGAGAAGGTCCTTATGTCAGGGCTTGAAAGAGTACCCTGGAGATGCCGGTTGTATTGTGTCATAGTTCTCTCTGATACGTCTAAAAGAAACATCTGCAATTCCCCCTGGCACTGCAGATTTAATGTCAACACAGTACAATTTAATCATGTGCTGTAGCAGGTGTTTAGCAGACTACTCAGGGCATTAGCAGACAGTAAGAGCAGAGCTGTTTGGGGCAATGAACAATGTGGTGTGAGTAGCTGTTCAGTAGTTCCCAGCAATGGTATCAATTCCTTGGTACCCTCCACACATGCACATAGTGCTGCAAGAATATAATGAGGTATTCTGTGCCAGAAGGACCCATCTGGGAGTTCCCGGAGAAATCTAAAAGTGTTTCTTTTGCCTTTGTAATTTCCTGTCCTCTCACAGTGTCCTAGAAAAAGTCTTATAGGACACAAGAGTCTCCACTATCATTGCTGCCTTGCCTTTCCTTATTTTCCTTTTTGGAAAGTAACCTATAGCACATAAAAATATTCCAGAAAGGTTTAATGAGAAATTAACCCTAATTATACTTTTCATTCTCTTTCAGGGAATAACCAAGAAGCTTGAAAGCCATTTCATTATATAGTTGTAAATGAGCCACTCTAGACTGTAAAGAGGTCATGCATATATTATATCTATGTATCTATGTATCTATGTATCTATGTATCTATCTATCTATCTATCTATCTATCTATCTACCTAACTACCTACTTATACCTGAATTGCTTTTGTTTATTAAATATTACTAATGTAATAAGAGGGAAGTGTATAAACTTAGAGGGTTTTTTATCCATAGTGTGGATTTCCTAGGGAAAGGAGAATGCTACTAAAGAATGGTACAGTACATATATGCCAGAATACATGCATCATAGAAATCAACACTAGCAAAGAGTAATCTAAAAGGGAAATAATTCCATGTTTATAACTGAGACTGAGCATTTTTAAATCCCTTCCTTATATTAATTATCATATTTGAAAATAAGGTTAGAGATTTTGTTTCCTGTATTTTACAGTCTATGTTTCACCTAGATGGAGCCATTTGTGGAGCTATTAACTGCACATGGAGACAGCCAAACTCTTTATTTGTGTTTAGACCTTCCCTAAAGGATGAATTTTCTGCTCCAGATGCCTGGAAGACTCAATGAGATAACTAAAGTTAGGTGAAATGAGCCTTATTCACAGTTCTTTGCTGGCGAATATCTAATTTCTACTGCACAGGATGGGGACACTTCTGTAACACATCAAAAATGAAGTTGCTCCACTACGAGGAGCAAAGAAGTTGTTTTTCTGATTAGCCTAAAGTCAGCTGATTAGAAATGGAAAGATGGGTTCAGAACATTGGTCAAAATTTGTCAGAGCATGATTTTGCATTTGGGTTTAGTTTAATAAACCTATTTTGAGGAGAAAAATATTTTCTGAAATACAAATAAATCTGGGTACCTCAGGGATGTTTCATATTAAACCATCTCTCAAGAAACTCATGCAAGGAATGGAGAGTAGGTTTAAAATGTGAGCATAACTTCTCTCTGAAGCAACACACACCCAATATAGAGGAACCTGAGAGGAATCTTCACATGATGCTTACTGTCCTAAAAAATAAGGGACTGCCGTGCAGCATTAGGATGTTTCATTTCAGGAAAGCTTTTCCCCATTCCTTTAGACTCCATTCCTTTAATCTCCACTCTTTTAAGACTCATTATGATTTTGTTGTACCTGGACCTTGCCAGATATGCTTTCTCCCTTAACAAATAGCAAAGCAACATTTTATTTTTTTTTTTCTCATCCAGAAGTTTCAAAGAACTACCTTCTTGCAATGAAGAATACACATTTTAAACTAAAGGACTGGTGATTTCTCTTAGTTCTACCTAGGAATTGTTATTAGGTGCATTGACAGTTCTGTGAAGGAGGAGTTTAAGCAGCTCCAGCCCAGCCTTTGTGTGACAAGTAACTGCAGCTGCTCTGTGATTTATAGACTTAGTAAGGATGATCTTAGCAGTCCCAGAATTAAGATGAGACAGATTGCTGCATCTGAAAATATAATGCATGATGTTGCATTAAAGCTGTTACCAACCAAATCTTAAACTTGGTATAATTTCTATAGACATGTGTAGCTGTTTACTGAAGGCAAGTAAGTCATTAACATGCAAAAACATTTCTTTAGAGAATATTTGCTTCTGAACACAATATGCACCACAGAACCTTTGGATGAACTCCAATTTGTCAGTAGTAGAGTTGAGTGAATGATTCAGAACAAGCGATATGACTGATGAATTTTTCTTTCTGCTTAAAAAGTGTCTTCAGACACATCAGTATTTCTTGAGACTGATTTGTCTCCAATCAACTTGTGAAAAGAGGAAAAAAAACCACCACACAACAAAAAAAAGTCCTTAAGTATATAGCTTGATCTTGAGAAATCTCCTTCAGAATACACATTACTCCCAAAGACTAGTGCAGATGAAGAATTTTTTTAAATGAAGAAAACAAAAACTAGATGTTTCATCTAAACAAGAAGCTGCCCCGGGAAGGATTGGTGGTGTTTATTAGGGTGTATGACAGAAAATATTCTGTTGGGTCTGTCTTTACTTGTGTCGTGGTTTGGTCCTGATTGGCCAATGTGTGATATTGACACTTGATAAAACCAATGAAAGCATAGGTACATCTTTGTGAATACACATTTTAAGTGAGAACTCGGGAGAGTTCCCTCTCCTGGTTCCCGGTTGGAGCAGAGGTAGCAGGTTCTGCCTGGCGGCTCCGCCGCGGCCTCGTGGCCGGGCTGGGCCGGGCCGGGCCTGGCGCGGCCGGGAAGGGGGAGGGGAGGCCGCGGGGCNCCCTTTTTCTTTTGACATGGCTCTGGTGGGTAAGTGCTGGCCAAGGGCAAGCTCCCATCCAGCTGCTGTCTCACTCCCCCTCCTCAAGAGATCAGGTGGAAATAGTAGGATGGAAAATCTCTCAGTTAAAGACAGGGAAATCACTTTCCAATTGCCACCATGGGCAAAACAGATTTGACTTGGGGGAAAGTGGCTCAATCTATTAGCAGTTAGAATAGACTCAGGCAATCAGAAACAAAGAAAAAAAACTAAACACCTCCCTCCCACCTCCTTTCTCAAACCCAGCTTTCACCCTTCACTCCCAATTCCTCTCCCCTGAGGGTGCAGGGATGGGGCTGTGATTGGTCCCTCACAGCCCTGGAGTGGGCTGGCCTGTTTACATGGTTACAGTCCTTCAGGGACAGCTGATCCCAATGGAGGTCTTCCCATCTGTCTCCATATTCTGTGGCTCCAAGGGTTTGCTGCCTCCAGCCTCCTCTTTTCACACTGGAGTGTAATTGCTCCTCTCCAGGACAGTCATGGCGGTACATGAAGGAGCTCTACTTCCATATTCCTTTTAGATACTGAGTTCCTCTTTGCTTTCATGCCGCATAACTCCTTCCAATGTGAAAACCCACACAAATGCCTCCTGCCAATCTCCCTGTGCATATCCATTCGCAACCCTTTCCTCTCAATGGGACTGAAAAGTCAACTGTGAATGCCATAGTCCCCAAATATGGTNGTATGTTGTCAGTGGGAATGGAAGAAATTTGGTGATAGAGGAAGAGTGTTTTGAAGGTTTCATTCTGATTCTTGTTTTTTGGTTTTTTTTTCTTTTTTGTGTTAGTTAATAAAGTCTGTTCTTTTCAAGTTTGAGCCTGCTTTGCTCTTGATTAAAAAAAATTTAAATTGGCGACCTAAAACAACACAAATTAATATTTCTGTCTGGTTTCAGACTGAAACCACGACAACTTGTTAAGAGATGTTGGGTTAAAATCTGTGTAGGAAGATGATGTGAGCACTACTGCTGAAAAATTGCATTTCTGGATTTCTTTTGGAGGCATTTTTTTCTCTGTTTGCAGTGATGGGGTAGTTATCACTCTGAAAGAGATCTTTGAGACTGGTGAAACAGCAAAGTTCTGTGGAGATCCACACTGAGGGCCCTCTAAGTATTTGGATCCTTTGATCTTTGGTCATTGGCACTTGGTTTAATGTGACCATGGTGGTGCTGGGCTAACGGTTGAACTAGGGTTCTATCCATGAAATACCAGATCAGGAAGACAAAATCAAGGAGTTTTGCAAAGGATACTCTGAGACAGTTGAGTTTGGCTACGACTCATTTGGGAAACCAGGGATGAACATCTCAAGCTTCAGATCATATTTTTTGATATGATCTACTTAGATCTGGGAGGCTTCTCACCATTCCTCACTAGCTGTGGGGAGGACAGAACTAGCCCCCATACAGAGATAATCCCCCTGCACTCAGGGCTTTCCTGTAACTGGGTTGCTGGAAAAAGGCATAATAAATGACCTTGGTGATAGGCTGTAATGCAGTCAGTGGGATATACCAGCAAACCACCTGAAGATTTTCTTTTCATGCTTTTCTGATCTACTTTTCCCTTTCTCCTCTCACAGCTTCTCAGTTCAGAAGGCAAACTGGCTGAAGAAGGGGTTAGCTATGTGCATGCAAGAATCCTCCTGAAATGGGTATTCTGGCTTCCCACAATGCCTCCAAGTGTTTGCATCCCAGCAGTAATACAGGCATAAAGTCAGCTGAGCTATCTCCATACTACTGTCCATGGATTTCTGCCAGAAGATTTGTGGCTCATTATTCAGTGGTTCATGTACTGTCTCAAAAACAGAAGGAATGTTTTGGGTAATAGGAGTGATCTATAGTGGTTTGGGAAATCCCTTTTCCTTAAGAGCCCAAGAAGAAAACAAATACAGAAACACAAAATGAATTTTTCTTTAATGGTAGAAACACTGCTTCCATATACTGAAGAAAGAACTAACCTCTTACTAAGCTTTTTTTTTTTTTTCCTCCATCAATTCATGTTTAGTTAACAGTGTTTAAACTGCATCATTATAATTTTTTCCTCTAATAAATGCTTCAGCCTTTCAACTAAAGCAAGGCGGTTTATGTGTGTGTACACTGCAGAGCCAATCTGCAGTGCCTCATGGCAGTGTTTGCAAAGGATGTAGTAGGAGTTTACTGACATCCCTGGGGAATTGGACCACTGTTATTTACAGTCACGTGAGTGTAAGTCCTTGCATATCATTTCTGAAATGTCACCCTGATACAGTATATATCGAAGTGTGAAATTTTTTCTGTGCTTGTTTGTGCCACCAGATTTTGGCATGAATTTGGAATTTGAAGAGCAGAAA
>WAAG01068902.1:0-16824 GCA_013390105.1 Tichodroma muraria | reverse complement strand
CTTAGTTTAAATTACATTCTGCCTGTGTTATCCAGAGTGCTCGATAGACTTTTCTAGATCTTTTGCAGCCTCTGTGCTGCTTCAAAATGTGTTTTGTCCCAGTTTTCCAGCTTCATTGAGGTTTTGCCCCAGTTAAGCCCAGGAGGAACCTGAACAGAGGTGCTCTCTCTGCCTCCGTTTCTCTCAACATTGCAGTGCCCCTGCAGTATTATGTATGATGCTATTCTCACCATGTCAGGGACGAAATATTTCTATAAAATGCCCTGGAAATGAAAACTCTCTGCACTGTCTGTGTGAAAATATGCTGAAGGCGTGCATGACTGGACAGGCAAATATAACGAGCTGCTGGGAAGTTTAATTTTGGAGACACATGGTATTGACTGACAGTGGTGTAAATGGCTAACAGACCTCTGCAAACATTTACTGTCATTACTTGTCACTGCTTGGATTCTTAAGAGAAAAGAAGTGGAGAACAGTGTTACAGAGAAGTAAGAAATCATTTTAAGTGTCTCCCAAGCTCTTTATTTTGTCTAATAGGACGGAAGATATCTCTGGATCCCTTTCTAAACACGCTTCAGACAGCATGAATTGTATTAGAAAGGTCTCATTCTTGCTGTAGATAGAGGGGGATTTTAATAAGCAACAGGGTTATTATTCCATCTAAATCAATAGAGAGACTTTCTGTCTTAAGAAAAACTGACTGTGACTACTAAGCAGTGGGAAAGGAGAGACATGCAAATTAGACTAATAGCTAAATCTATAGTAAGACACAGAGGTCTGAAAATGAGATAAGCACCTTTGAAAGAGCAATCCTCAGATTCTGTTCTTGTCATCCCAGGTTTTATTGCAGATTGTGTTGCAGTGTTGTTTCCCAGTCATCCAGAGCACTCCTCCTTTGCCTGAACAGCAGCATCCTCTGCCCTGGCACCTGTGAACAAGGGAATATTTAGCTCATGAAGAAAAGTCAAAAGTCACTTTTGGTAACTTTCCTGAACTTACATCTCTTAATTTGGTAGAGGTATTCAGAATGACCTTACTGCAAACTTTTGATGGCAGGTGACCACCTAAACCCCTGCAGAGCTTTTGATCCCAATGCAATTAATGTCTGAGGAGGAGAAGGAAAAGGTACCCTAGATCTGTCTCTAGAAAACCCATTCTAATTGATACAACACCCTCAATCTCCTTTTTCTCATTTCAGCAGCAGTTCAAATTTTAGAAGTCTAAAATTTCCATGAGGGGATTGAGAGTGCTTTGAGAAGATTTAAATTTTCACAATGAGCAGCTTGCTGAGAGATGAGGATCTGAGGACTTGCAAACCAAGTAAGGAGCTGAAACCCATTTGTCTCTGACATTCTACAGGAATATTTTAATCATTAGCTCCTGTGGAAGAGCGGGTAGCATTCCTGCCAAACATCTTGTGAAAGAGATGTATCCCCCTGTTATTATTATTATTGTATTTATTTCTAGAAAATACTAAAGCTCCTGGGTTAGGGAGGTGCATCCTACAGCCCAGAGAAGTTATCAGGCTTTTTAAAGGTTTTGAGATTTAAGGCACCTGCCACTCCGATGTTTCATTTTGACTGGGTTTTTTTGGCCTCTGCTTTGTGAATTGGCTCTTTTAAGAGGTCTAATATTCATATAATCACTTTAGGTCTTTACCTGAGGCACTTGTTTGCTTTGAGGTCTAGGGTCTCTAAAATCTGGTGTTGTGTAGCCAAGCATTGCATTGCACATTGGTGCTTTGTAGACAACTCCCAAGACTTTGAACAACTAATTGAAATCGTAGAAGCAGAAGAAAAAAAACTTTTAAATGCCTCCTATCATACCTTTCAGTCAATGCAGGGATATTCTGCAGTAGTTAGTGCAGTCTTCTAAATACCACTTGAAAAAATGGGCTTCGTTACTGGGGGAGTAAAAAGTAAGAAAGACTGCTGACATTGTGGAATGATTTTTGTTTGTTAGGAAGGCCCACTTTGTGGAGGCAAGGGGGAGGGGAGAGAGAGCTTCCTGCAACCATTACAGCTCCATCAGATGCAATATTATCCCAGTAATGATTGTTATGCCTAATAGTCATGGACAGCAACTTTATTCATCCCAGGAAGCGCACAAAGGAAAGCGGCACCGCAGTCTCCAAGATACGAGGCTTCCTCTGTTAAATTTGCCATGGATGGTTGGGCTCATCAGTTTGCGTGCATCTCTGACTGATACATCGTGCTGGATGCTTTAGGCAAGCACACACTAATTAGTTGAACAAATAGAAAACCCTGAGGATGCCCGTGCTTAATGACATTGCCCCTACTCTAAACCGTCTCTACAACAAATTACTCATTTCATGGCTGTAGGCAGTGCAGGTCAATTTGTCTATATCAGTTGCTAAGTTGAAGAATTCACTTCTAGCGAGACACTGTGTTATGCCTTTCTAGGAAACTTTACAACCCTTTTGAACAAAAAAGTACCAGAAGTAACAGACCAGGCCATTTTCAGGAATTAAAAAGTTAGAGTTATAAAATCTGTTGGAAGCTAAGAGTCAATAGATGTTGATGAATTAGTTACCATGCAAAAAAAATCTGAAAAGGACTAAAAACACTTTGAGGAGTGTTGAGTTAGAACACAACACTGTCTCAAAACAAAGGTGGATTGTGCAGAAGACTCTGCAGTTCTTGTCAGGAATGCTTTAGTCAGGTAATTGCTTTTCAATCAATCTCAGCAAAAGAAATGAGAAGTCAAATATGGAGAATTAATCAGATTCACAGGCATCTTTGACTGAGGAACCTGCATAAAGCAAAGCTTGTTCTCATAAATGAATGAGGTGAAGATCATGGTCAAATGAGACCCAGGAGTTTATGACATTGCTGAACTGTAGTCACTTAATTACCCACATGGACATGGGTCTTTGGAAGCATGAAACTAAATATTCTGCATAACTGTGCCAGCTCAAGGCTTCAGTGGCAGAAGCAGGCTGAATATTGTTGCCTTAAAGATGATGGATTGATTTGCCCTTGTACTGGCAGGTTGGGTGGGAGGCAAACAGTGAAGGGAGCAGACTGAGTGGAAGCAGAGGACCTGGTGCATTACACTGGAAAGTCAGGATTGCTCATTCAGCTTCCTCCAGCAGGATGAGAGGAACAGAAAAAACATCTTATGCTGCAAACTCCTCTTCTCCTTCCCTAATAAAACTCTTTTCTCAGCAGTGGAAGTCTCTGTAGTCAGCCCCAGCCGCTGTAGCAGGTGTTTGAGCAGGCATGTCCTCATGGATAGGATTTTACCACTCAGTCTGGTACCAAAGCTTGACTGCCACCTCTTCATAGACATGGAGGGATGCTGCCAGTAGCTCTGCGTTTGCAGCAAAAGCTAAAATCTCACCCAACCAATCCCATCTTTGTTAACATAATCTTTAGTGAATGAAGAGTTTGAGGCTGTGACAGTTTACCTTCTTTATAAGCGTGTAACAGAGACCGAAACATAAACAAACTTACAGCAGCAAAGCTCTTGGCAAGTAGCCTTTCAGAAGAAAATAAAGGTCCTGCATCCTCACAGGCACCTAAATACATTTATTTGACACACAATGTGAGGTTGTTGCTAATCAACTTCCAAAGGTAAGTTTGGAACCCAAAAATTTGCAAATCTCATGCTAACAAATGCTTTAGTGGGGGCCAGGAGAACTTCATACTGCTTGCTATTTCTCGTACTTCTTGGAAATTGTGTATAAATGTAGTTGTATTCATCCATCTGCTACAGTCCTATCCTGGAGAAAGGGATTAGAAGGGGATTTGTGCCCTCTTGTGCATCTGTCATCCCGAAAGTATTCAGGTCCTGCTTGAAGACCTTTCCTGCTTTCTCCTCCACTTGCAAAGCAGTGGAGGGAGGGAGAGAAAGAGAAGAAGAGCATTTTAGGATCAAAACACTGGAGTTAGGGACCCTAGGGGGCCTAGGTTTACTTTCTTTTTTTCCACCGTTGTAATCTTCTTTTGTGGATTTAGATAAGTCATTCAGTGTCGCTGCGCCTCAGCGTGCCTCGCGTAAAGGCAAAATAATGAGCCCTGCTTTCTCCCGCTTGCGTCCGCTGGGATTTTCCCGGGTGTTGGAGCAGACCTCCCACGCTCACCGAGGCGAGCGGTGCCCGCAGCTGTCGGGAGCACACTCGCACGGCCCGCGGCCCCGGGGTGCGCAGCGGCAGGCCGGCCAGCGGATCTCGTGTTCCTGGCACAGCCAGCTCCCCGCGCGTCTCCCCCTCTCTCCCCCGGGGCACCCGGGGAGCTGCGGCCGATGCTGCCCGCCTGCCGGGGTGCAGCCAGCGGGGGCTGCCTCGGCCCGGCTGCGCTGCTTAGTCGGTAATGTTCATCATGTCTGCTGGTTGGGAGGAAGACGGGAGGGTGGAGAGGTGTCGGGAAATTCTTTGAGCCTTGCTATCCCTACAGTAACTACAGACTTTGGCAGGAATGCGGGTGATTAATTTCAGGTCTGTGGGCTCAGCCCGAGCGGCAGCAGCTCTGCGCTGGGTGTCTGGGAGACAGCGGCGTCCCCTGCTCCGCTCTTGCGCCAAGCCCTGTGCATTCAGCTCGCCTGAGTAAACACTACCGAGCTGCTAATCACACGCTCTGAAGCGAAACAGCACTTCAGCTCGGGATCTGGGCAAGATCAGACTCCCCTCCCTCCTCCTCCCCTCCCCTTCTCTGCCGTCNCCCGAGCCCCCCGTGCCCCCCGCTCCCGGGCACCGCCGCCCCGGCCACAAAAAGTTGTGCGGAGCGCCGAGGATGGGAGCGCATCTGCAGCCGCTGGCGCTGCGGCTCCTGGCGCTGACTTTCCCCTTGGTGGCGAAGGGTTTCCCTGACGAAACCTTGGAGAAAGCCGCGAAGTCCGAGGGATATTGCAGTCGGATCCTGCGAGCCCAAGGCACCAGGAGGGAAGGGTACAATGAATTCAGCCTCAGGGTGGAGGGCGATCCAGAATTTTACAAGCCTGGAAACAGTTACCGCGGTAAGTTGGACATCCTCTGCATCCATACTAACGATAAGGTGAGGATAAGTGGCTCTGGAGCTGTAACGTGTCTCTGCCTGTCATCTCTGGGTCCCTCTTGGCGTGTGTGTGTGAAACTGTGTGGGTTAAGGCCGGGTAATGTACCCCCACGCATTACTTTATTGGGGGTGCTTCCATGACAAGTGAGAGGAGTTGGGTTTCAGTGTATCACTTTACTCCCGAGCATTCCTCATTAAGAGGAATTTCCTTTCTTTTACGAACCCTTTCTGCCGGCTCTGCGCTCGCACAAGATCACAAGTTGCAGCGATGCAAAGCGCACTCTTTGCCCGTCAATCCACTTCTGTGGGATTTCTTCCTATGCCTTTAAATATAACCCAGTGCATGGGAGAAGCTTTAACATTCAGCAGGAAGGAGAGGAAACTTGGAGCTAATCGTTCTTGCCCTGAAATATGAATGTTAATATAATGAGTTAGCATATGGGCAAACATGATGCAGCACACTGCCAACTTCCCACATTTTCCACTTACGTTTATCCCACCTTTTTTTTTTTTTTTTTTTTTTTTTTGGTAAATGAACAGATGGTTCAAACAGGAAAGAGGCAGAGACAGTGCTAACCACCACTGCAAATAAGAGATGGAAGTATTTGTTCTTCTCTGAGCATGTCACATACAATCCTTGGAATGTGATTCCGAAGCACATTTGGGTGTATTTTACTAATTAATAGGCAAAGACAGTTTTTTGTCACTTTTCCTGTCTCACTATATAATGCCATCAGAAATAAACCTTCCTGTGATGGACTGTTAACCTTGTATTTTAAAAACACTTTAAAAAGTGTTTAGACATTTTTAAGTACGATAATTAGCATAGTTTTAGGAAAAAAAATATTAGGAGATTCTTCTAAGTGTTTCTTGGATCCAGGGTGAAGAACAATGTTTTTCCATTGCATGAACATGGGAATCTTAGTGTATACAGGGAGAAAAAAGTGTGCATGTGGCATAATCATTGTGTTTCTTCAAAGACTGAGAAATACATCTGCAGCTGTGGTTCACCTGTTTTGAACACCAGTCTGTAACTTTGCATGCTATTGATTTGATTTTTTTCCCCAAAATTGTTTTCTTTTAACATGATGCGAGGAAATGCACATTACCCACGAGCTGGGTAGCTGTCCCAGACATTAGGATTAGTACCTTGAGCCTGCAAAATTTCATGTAGCATGTCAGCTTGACACATCTACTAAGCAGGACAAAGATGTGCCAAGTTTTTTGCTAGTGACAAATGTGAACGTTCTTTGAAAGTTATGGAATTCACTTTTGAAAAGGTTGCTGGATGTTTTCAGTCATCCGCCAAAGAAGTTTCCGTTGCATAGAAATGTAGGAAGAAAGAAACTCCCAGATGAATTGGCAGAACTAATTTTCTGGAGATATTAGGTCTTGGCATTAGGAACTCAATTAATAAAATCACATTAGGCTATTATAGCTGCTTGGAAGTGAGAAAATTACAGCTAATAGTGAAAAGTTAAAATGTAGAACAGAACATGTGCCTACGTTTCTGCTGCTTAGGACTGAAGTATTCAGGTGGCACTTTGGGGTGTGTAGATTGTTCTTTAAAGACACATTCCTGAATGGTTGGAAGAACACAAATAAATGTTGCTGTAACATAGCAGTAGTTAAAACTGACAATATACAGAAAGTTTTGGGAGCTTGTTTTCAAAGGCAGTTCCACAGTCCAACTGGAACTTTATTACTGGTTTAAGCAAAGGATGGAAAATCCAACTAATGATTAAAAAAATGAGATATTATGACAGGTCTGTGGGGTTTTCTTTGTATTTATTTATCTGCAAATTACTCTATATGCAACATGGCAGAAGACTTGCACAACCTCCTTAGCATTGGAGCCAGACATTCCTGTTTTCATGTCCCCTTCTTGAATTGATGCAATCTGGATCCTTGGCACATTCCCTATCGGGCTCTTGGAATAAACTAGTGTTTTCAAGGTGGATAACACAGGGTTTATCTGTACATGCAAATGTACTCCACAGAAGTGTCAGTGTAGGGACAACCATTTATCTTCATGCCATCAGTTGATGTGACACATCAATCAGAGTCTCAAAGTGCAAGGACTGGAGGAAATATCTCAGCACTCTTGCAGGAGACCACAGTTCAAGCTGCTCTTTGCCTCCGGGGGAGTTTTTATGGCTCCCCTGCAGTTACTCACATTTAGATCAACCAGAATCTATTTGCTCTGAGGGGAAACCCTGGGTGGACCTGTGTGTGAGGAGTTGTGAAGCCTCGGTTTTCCACCTCTGGAGCTGTGACAGAAAGCAGCGGCCCTGGGCACTGAATAAGCGCTCTGAGTGGGTATTCACCTCCTCTGCCTGCCGACACTGGCAGCAGTAAATAAGGGCATGTTCTCCTGTCAGACAATTAAAAATGCCTTCCTGTAGGACCAGGTCTTCCTGTAGGACCAGCTTTGTGGGCACCCCATCCTAGGGTTGAGGTCCTCT
This sequence comes from Tichodroma muraria, assembly GCA_013390105.1. NCBI lineage: Eukaryota > Metazoa > Chordata > Aves > Passeriformes > Sittidae > Tichodroma > Tichodroma muraria. Next base: position 9,344 of record WAAG01068902.1, on the reverse strand, counting down.
CCTCCCTGCTGGGTACCTTTGACCTTGATGCAGCTGCTTTCGCTTCCACTGAAGGTCAGAGTTCTGCATTCAGAGGCACAAATGAGCCTTAAGTTTTGATGGTGATACAGGGTAATGATCCTTGAAAATACTCAGTCCTGGCTTTATTGATTGTAGAGTTAGATTAATGATTGCATGAGATTTCCATGAAAAAACGAGGTAAGTTCCATGCTATTAAAACGTAAATAAACTTGTTTCTACAAAAAGGCAGTGGTATGCCCATTTCACATGCTAGCATGCACTGCACATACCTTCTGCTATGATGCCATGAAGTTATTATTCTGAAGAAGAAAGGGAGTACTAGACTAGATGTGGTCTTTACATGTACCTTCCATGTGGATGCTGTTTCTGGTTGTAATGGAATTTCCACTTGTAGGTCAGCAACACCTTAAATGAGCCTTTCCTCAGTTTTTGAGGAAAGGCTCATTTAAGGCGTTGTGCTCCATTGCATTGGTTTGGGGACTTGTAAAGAATGTTGATTTCTTTCCATTTCTTTCTTCCCCCCTCAGCGTGCAAACACTTTGCAAACAGGTGCTCATTCTGTAACCACATTAGCCATTCCCTCATTTCACAAAATACGGATGAAATTTGGAACGTGTATCTGTTGGTGCTTGTGCAATGAACAGCACAGGATGTGCAGTTGTGTGGGATGAGAAAAGTCAGATTTCCTGCCTGAAACCAAAGGAGCAACTGCTTTGATCACCCCACCTTCTGCTTGGGACACTGGGGAAAGAGGAGCATGTTGAAGGCCTGTGCCAAAGTGCAACTTGTAAAGTAATTAGAGATTTGCCGGAGGGATGGAAGCTGACAAAAGTAACTGCTGATACGTAATCTTCCCTTATAAAGTGAAATCCTTATCTGTGAGGCTTGCACAGATCTTTGCAGGAAGTTCACATTATTCAGTGAAAGTTAATTAGTGTGAACGCGGTGCGAGCAGGACACAGCTGTTGTTTCAAAAGACAGAGTTTAGCCCAAGAACTCTCAGCTCTAATGCAACAAAGAGCCGCTCCCTTGTAAAAAACAGATGTGGTCTGACAGCTTCCCAATGCTGCCCGTGCAGGGCGAGCCTCTGCCGTGCTGGAGCACCCAGTCCAGAGGCAGAGACTCCAGAACCACCGCAGGACAAGCTCCGGATCCGGGAGCTTGGGATAAACCCCCGTGCCGTGGTGCCGCCTGAGCGCACGGATGGTCCCGAGCACGGACAGAAACCTTCCCAGCTCCGGTGTTCCGGCCCAGCTCCGGGCTAGGCACACATCCCTAGATGTGTCATTCCCAAAGCGCGGCCCCTAAACGCCCACGAGGCTGCCCTGCCCGGGCGGGTCCGTGCCCTCCCGGCCCCTCGCTGTGCCCGTGTGTCCCCGCCGCCGGCGCAGCGCTCCCGGAGCAGCCGGGACCCGGCCGAGCCCTCCGGCTGCGGCTGGCTTGCTTGCCTTTTGGGCCGGATGTGTTCCCGAGCCCAGCTGCGAGCGCAGCTGCCTGCATGCGGCTGCTGAGGGAGGGCGGCATCGCTCCTGGAGGGAGCAGGGATTTGTTGGGGGTTAAAAAAGACTGCAGCCGCAGCAGGGCTATTGGTAACCCCAGGCATTCAAAAACTATGAGTCAGGCTTTGGAGCTGCCTTCCTTTTTTCCCCCCCTTTTTTCTGCTGTTTCTGTAGCATTTCAGATCTTCTCTGTTTTATAGCGAGGTGTTTAGAATTTTGAAAACTGTTTGATCTGTAACTTTGTGACGGAAATGAAAACTGTTGAGTCAATTCACAACTGGATTCTCTGCTTGCACACACATTTAAGTATTTCTGGTGTAACCTTTTACTCACAGTGATTCAGAGTCTTTAATTGCATATGATATGGAAAAATTTGTTGCATGTAAAAGACCTTTATGGCAGTTAATTTCTAAGAATCACTTTTCAAGCAGGAGTAATGTGTTCATCTCTGTTGAGTTCAGCAGTGTGCTGTTCTCAGTTATTGCAACTGAGAGGCTGCCTGTGGGTTTTCATTTAGCCAGAGATGCAGAAGTTTGCAAAATGGGACTAACCATGCTAATTATTGGGCAGAAAATGAATTAATGAATTGGAGCAATACCTTGTAAAGTAAGCAGAAATTTTAATGTCATTATGCTGCTATCCTAGTTTGGAATCTAATATGTGAAATTTTCTTTCTCCCCCAAAATCATGACATCTAACCTCATCATAAGGTTCCATGGAATGAAAAGTGTGTTGAAAATCTTGAGAGTTGGGGGACTTGCTATTGTGCCAATCTCTACCACAGATTTGTACAGTTTGCAGGTTTATAGTTCAAAGCGTGGCACTTACACAAAAGTTTGAAAATGGAAATAAATCTTTCCAATCCTTTTTTTTCACACAAAGTCAGAAAAGTTAAGGATTTGTACAAACACTGTGAATTTTAGTCCCAAATACAACTGAATAATGCTAGAAATTTTCAAATAGCCTATTTTGTTTTTTTCTGCTACTGAATTTCTAGATCAAAGAGCTCTCCATGTGTTCCAAATGAACTCTGGGGCATATTTTGAAAACCATATCTTTTAAGGGCAATCTGTAATTTTTAGCAATGTGATTCAACCCCTCGCTGCCTATTTGTGTGAGAGGGAGTCTCTTGTGGATACTCTTCTATGGAGCAGCCTTGATAGTTGCAGTTTGCTCTGAAAACTGTGGGTGGTCTTCAGTTTTTATTGTGCCTGTCAGGGTTAGAGAGTGTGACAATAAAGTACTATGAGCAACTCTGTTTGCATTATGCTTAAAATAAAAGCGACTTAAAACATTAAGAGTTCAATTTTCTGTCTCTTTTGCTTTAATTCTAGAATAATTTTTTTCCCTGATGTAGTAGTTTGGCCGTGATTGGCCAAAGTATATTACTGACACTTGATAAAACCAATGAAAGCGTGGGTACGCCTTTTGCGAATACACCTTTTAAATGCAAATGCAGGAACCAGCTCTCTCTCTTGGTTTCCGGCTGGGACACAGATGAAACCCGAAAGCTTCTATCCTCTCCGGAGTGAAAGAAAGGACAGAGTGAAGACACATAGAGAAACTACTTTTTAGTTCCATAGTGAGTAAAAGATGCTCCAATCCCTAGAAGAATTGAAGAAAGACTATTCTAGAATTGTAAAACTGACTGAAAGTTTCTAAATGTAATTACTGTATGTTGTTAATGAGAATGGAAGAAATTTTGGTAATAGAGGAAGAATGTTTGAAAGGTTTCATTCTAATTCTAAGAGTTTGTTTTTTTCTTCTTTCTTTTTTTGTGTTAGTTAATAAAAGTCTGTCCTTTTCAAGTTTAAGCCTGCTTTGCTCTTGATTACAGAATTTCCTTTTTTTTAAAATTGGCAACCCAAATTAATAGTTTTCTGTCTGGTTCACACTGAAACCACGACACCTAAGATTTACCCCTGTTTCAGGAAAGGATTGCTATAAGTTGTTGAAGAGAGTTTGGTAACTTCAAAAGTCCTGCTTCAAAGTTCTGCCTCATTCTCTCTTTCTGGTAGTGTTCAAAACAGCCTCAGCTGATGACCCTGAGATTATCTCAGCTGGTTAGAGCCTGGTGCTAAAAACATGGGTTCAATGGGTTCATAGGTTCCCTGTAGGGGCCATTCACTTAAGAGCTGGACTTGATGATCCTTGTGGGTCCCTTCCAACCCAGAATATCTTGTAATTCTGTGAACTCAGGTGTTGCTGGGTGGGGCTTGGGTGCTGCTGATGGCGAGCAGACAGATCACACAAAGCTATCTTGCACTGGCATCAAATCAGGGATTTAATCCTGCTGCTGAGAATGGTAAAATCAGATTAGTCAGCATTATGTTACCTGTGCTCTGCTGGTGGATCCAGCGCTGCCTTCCTGGTGAACAAGGGTGTTTGCTGGTGTGTGGGATTGGTTTGGCAATCAGAGCTGGCAGCACAACCTTCAGGGGTCAGCTTCAGCCAGGAGTTCAATTTTGTGTCCTGTTTTGCCCTGAGGACGAAGCAGAGGAAGGATATTTTGATATTGCCCATTTCCAGGAGCTGGGATGCCGTGTTGAGTGTAGCTGAGCTGGAGCAGGCAATGTGGTCATCTGGCATTACAGACAGACAGACTTTCTGTGCACTAAAGTTCTTTGTCTGTGCTCAGAACTGGACAAAAAACAAAGTTAAATATTTAGGGATGCTCCTTTACATTTAACACCCACTCACCCCCCAAAACAAACAACAAACTCCTCACAAAGAAAAAACCCCAAAGTAGAAAAACCCCTTGCACGTGTGTCCCCACCCCCAAACCACACCAAAACAACCCTCCTGCAGATCTGAGCAGGTCATCAATCTGCTTTAAAAGAAGGTGGGGGGAAAAAGAAAAAAAAGCTGAGGTATTTCATGCCAGTGTTTCTCAGTTTATGTCGAAACTTGGACTGAACATTTTGTATTCTGGCTTGCTTGGCTCCCTTTCGTCAGAGCTCTAACTTTAGTTAATGCCAACTTAGAACACGCACCTTTCAAGCTGTGGAGTGATATGCAAGTGGCTGATTTCACAACTAATGTCACGATTTTGTTGTTTCTCTGTTCATCACATCCCAGTGACGCTTTCTGCTGCCACTCCTGCCTACTTTCGAGGGTTCACGTTGATCGCCCTCAAGGAAGGTAAAGAAGGTGACAAAGAGGAAGACCATGCAGGATCTTTCCAGGTGAGAGAGCTTTCCCTGACCTACACCCTTTGGAGTCTTCTTTACTGTTTGCCTGGCTCAAAGGGAGATTTTATGTGCACAGCAGAATGCAGGCCGTGTTTAAGTAAGCGTAAATGTGTGTGGATGTCGCCATGAGGACAACGTAGCATGTTTTATATTCCATGTGTGTTCAAGGGGTCAGGGCTCCTGGACCTGGACTTCAGCTTGCCTTCCCACAATCCTACAGTTAAAAATGAGCATCAGTCATTTGAACTAGAGCCTAGGACACCTGAACCTTTCATCCAAAGTGAATATCAAAATTGTTTTGGTTTTTTTAAATATTTTTGCCTTGATATTTTTGTTCACTGAGATGTAGAGTATGGCTCTAAGAAGTGTTTACCACAGCTGTAATGACTGTTTTATCATTCATAAATTAGATTCTGCTGTTTTATTTATGCTCTGTAGTACTTTACTTAATGAACACATTCAGTGGGATGAAATGTTTGTTATTAAAAGGATTAGAATCCAGAAGGATGATTCACAAACTGGTATTTTCAGCTACTCCATGCAGGGAATTCTGGAAACTGAGAATATATATCATAGTTATGAAAGAAGATGGAAATTATGCATGTAGGTCTGATTCTCACAGGAGGTTTTGTTTGCTGTTTGACTTTCCAGGCTTAGAAATAGTGTTGAATGGTATTGATAATAATTTACAGGATGTGTAATAATATTGATAGCAATTTTTAAAATGATTTCTGGGTGGAAGATTTCACTTGCTTCAGGTTTCAAGGTTTTCCAGGGAAATACTCAAGTTACAATTTTTGATCTGCAAGGAGACAGAAATTAACATCTCTTCCTATATTTCTTCTATATTTTTGTGCATGGAAAATATGATGTGCAAACTCAATAAGTAATTGCCCAGTTTTCCTACTGAGTTCGCTTACAGGCTTCTGTCTGGTTTCATATATTTTGTAAGAAAATCTAGAATAAGTGGCAGCTTCTTTGAGATTGGAATAACTCCATCTTCCTTAAAATGAAACAAATTCCTATTTGGGAGAAATCTTTTTAATATGGACTTTTTAATAAGGTTGGATTTTTAAAGAATAAGCCGGTATTGAAGGATCAGCTACTGCTAAGAAGTAGAAATAGTGATACTTCATCTATTTTAAAAGAAGCTTGTCACCATTAATTTCTTAATTTCAGTTGTTAATATCTCTGTGGCTGTGGGTAATGGGAAAAATTTGGCCTGAATTTTCTTTATGTCTAATTCACAGTCAAAATCTCACTAAGCTTTGCTGAACTACAGAGGCATTTTGAAATTAGCAAAGTAGGAAGCAAATGGAAATTCTATATAGATGGAAAATAAAAAACCCACAAATGGATCTTAGTTGAGGGAAGATTGTTTAATGAAGTGCATTGTATGGGTTGCAGTCTGAACTCAGTGTTCTTATTGGCAGGTGGTAATTTCAAAGGTTGTCCATAACTAAATTTGTATATGTGTGGTTTAAATAGTACTCACCATGCTCATCCCACATTAGCACAATTCCCTGAAGTTTATCCAGGTGGTGTCTGCCTGTTCTGCCTCCGTGGGTACAGATGTATGATTCTCATTTCAGTATTCAAAGAATGCTTGCAGTGGTAAACACAGACGTCCCTTGTACCATGGCTGGGTGGTAGCAACCAGAAGGAAAAAGATGTTTGTTTCAACTCTGTGTTTTTATTAGAAAGTGAAGGTGCCAAGGGTGGCTGAACAGCTGTGCAGAGTAAGAAAAAGCTGTGTGTACAGTAACGTGAATGCCACTCGCAGTTCTGTTTCCTCTGTGTTCAGATGAAGCATATGTCATTCAACAAATCAGCGCAACAGAGCTCAGGGAATATTCCTTAATAGTGGCATGAGACTAAATGCTGCTTTTGGACCACACCTCTGCCTCCATGAGCAGACATATCCACTGTCCAGAGAGTAACCAAAGCAAAGTACTGCATGAAGCAAGTGCTTCATTCACATCAGAAAACTTCCCAGTATAACCAGGACACAATGAAAGGGGAGCTGTCCAAATAAGACTTTCCTTCCATGACTTGGAGACTGTAGAACACTTGATTTGTAAGCCTCTGAGTGCCACTCTCAAACTGTGAGAAGTGAGTTACAGCAGGTTTCATGGAGAAAACCTGACTGCACCCTGTGCTCAGGGCCAGGCTGACCAGCAGGGCAGTGCCTCAATGCTCTGCAAAGGAGCACGTGCTGGTAAGGAAGGGCTAACACGGAGTTTTTGACATGGATGTGGTACACCTAGGAGGGGAAAGCACTGTTTTCAGGAGTCACAGTCTGGCTGGAGCAGGGGCAGCTGCTGTAACCTCCTCATGGCTCATTTGCTCCTCTGTGACTCCGCAGGTCACCAGGTGCAGTCAGTCTTCATTAATCATCAAGCTGCAGGGTTGTGATCCTATAAATAGCACAGCTGTTAAAATTCGTGGTTGGACAGGTATTTTTTTCTGTACACTTTCTGTACAGAGACCCTGTACTTGAGACCTTTAGAGAAGTGTGGTGTAGACTCCACCGTTCCAAATCTGTTCTCCTCTGAGAAAACTGAGACTTTAAAATCTGATTTTACTGTTTGTTTACTTAATGCATCCAAACTTCCTTGTTTTTTTTGTCCTCGTAGTACACACAGGACACAATCCAGCCTTAAAATGAATCACTTTGTCTCCCAAAGCCACATGTTAAATAGCTAAATTAAATATGGGTAGGGAACCCAAGATGCCGAATTCAGCCATAGAAATTTGAGCATCTAGGGATAAGGCTCTTCCTTATGCCAGTGGTAATTGTACAGCTCAGTAAGGCCCTCTGAAAGCTTCGGATATCTGTCCCATTGGCCTCTTTACACAAACCATTCCCAGCTCTTGTCATGCAGACTGCTGATCCTTCTCTTTTGCAATGTTTAGTAACAGTCTGCAAATCGTTTTAAAGGCAAATTAAACCCAAGGGCAGCAATCACCACTGACTGACTAGAGAAGGGGGTCTGTATAGGTCATTTTAATCAACATATGTATGCAATGTAATAGATTCAGTCTGATAAATAATGTAAAATATTAGAAATGTAGCGCTGCTGAACCTCATCTCATCTATCTTCCTTGCTCTCTGAGGAAGGAAAAATATTCCAAGAAAAATTTTGGTAGATGTTTTGTAAATCTGTTCTGAAGTGTTCAACAAGAAGAACAAATTCATCTCTCCAAGTTTAAACACCTCAATATATTATATTTAATGGAAAATTTGAGGAGAACTTTGTAGATCTTTTGCTAACATCCAAACTGAGTCTTCACTAATAGTGGTTAAATTGGTCTCTTACGAAATTGTCTTCCTAAATTAAGAATTTTCTTGATACCTTATGAGGAAGGTAGTCTGAAGTTTCCTTTATTCTTTCTCCAATTCCACACACACACTCTACCTGTTCCTTTTTCAATTTTTCATATTTTCATTGTAGGGCATCTTCTTCCAGCTTTGCTTTTTTTCTGCAGTCAAGTTGAGATTCCAGTCTTATGTTCCTCAGAACTGTATGAAGGAGTCGATCTGGACCCTCAGCATAAATTCATAGAATTTGGGTACAGTAATCCCTAGAGTGGTACAGCTTTGGAGTGCCTGGTGTTCAGGAAAAATCCTCAGTCTGTGTTTTTTTAATTCTTTTTTTAATGTAGAGCTTCATCCAATTTATCAAGGAAATTATGAACTTCAATCCTATCCTTCAAGACGCCATTCATTCCTCCAAAAGATGGTTCTATTTGTGAACACAGCTGATAATTAAACACTCAATACAAAAAATAATGTGCCGACATGATCTGTTTATCTCATGTACAGTGATAAACCGAATCACAAAGACTCAAAATTAAACACTCCCTTGTACTTTGATTATGCTTTGGCATAATCACTTGTCAGATTTGTATCTTATACCTGCACTTTGGTGATAGTTTAGTGTTTAATGCCTTCATCATAGTAGTTCTCCTGGAGGGGTCCTTTTGCCTTTTTTTGCTCTGGAGTGAACTAGAAAAATTCTTAGTTTAGGCTGCTGAATTTAAAGACCCACCTGTGCAAAGGCAATGTGAGAAAGTGAGCAGGCACGGCAGCAGCAAGGATGAAGGTTTCATTAAAGGTGTGGCATTTATAAAAGCTTGAGGCTGTGCTGAAGAAGAAAACATTTAAGGAAAATTGGAGTAGTCAGCTAAGTGAGATAAGTAAGTGGTCCTTTATCTTTAGTCCCTGAAACAATAGCCCAGACATGTCCTTTGTTTTTGGTCACCCCATTCCTTTGATGCTGTTTAGTTGACTGATGTGCTCAGCAAGGCATTTAGATTAAAAGGTATTTTTACAGCCTCTTAGAAAAACAGCTCCTCTAATGCTGTGTTCCAACGTTTTATAGGAATCTTACATCTTCTTGATACAGTTCATTTTGAAAGAAGCAGTCTTAAAAGGCTTTTAGCTGTTTCAAATGATTTATTCTGGTATTTATAAGCAAAGGTTGTTCTATGATTTTTAAAAGAATTAATGACTGCAATTATTTTTTAAGCTTTCAATATTAAAAATTCAGGTATACTTGGGTCATCTTGATGTGCTTTTAGGCTTGCATATTTGGGCCTTTTTAAGCTTGTATCCCAATATAAACTCATC